>JASCZW010017424.1:0-17065 GCA_034211315.2 Aedes japonicus | reverse complement strand
CTGTAAGATTTCTCCGTATCAAATAAATAACTTTACACGCTTTTGTTTTCGTTAAAACTCTCGATCTTTATTTATGTAACTAGGTCGTTTTTCCGTCCTTACGCGGTGACCGTTCAACTCCGTCTTCCTTTCCCTCTGTCGTTCGCTTCGGTCACAGCCACCTCTGATGTCCGTCCAAGGTAACTATATTACTCAGGTGTCCTGTGTTTCAAGGTATACATATAAGGTGTTTATATATTAAGGTAGGAATACTTTATCAGGAGTAAGACCCTACAACCCCCCTCTTACCTTTATAAATTTAATATGGTATGAAGTCTTTGTACCGTGGCGGCTCCGCTCTTACTCTACCCGGTCTGCCATGGTGATGCTCCTCAACTTCCGTCTGCTGGATTGGATGATCCAAACTTTCCACAGCATTGGATGGTCCAAATCTCTTAAGATGGGCAACGTTTCGTCGGAATTCCTTTCCAGACTCCTTTGACCGGATGGTTACATCTCCCCCTTGTTTTCTCACAACTTCGAATTCTTCTGGTGAGTAATCTGCATCCAACTTGTTATCTTTCTTAAGTCTCTTTGCCAAAACTTGATCACCAACTTCAATCTCACTTTCCCGAGCCTTCCTCTTATTATCCGTGTAAACTTTTCCTTTTTCCTTTGCTAGTTTGTCCCGGTCTCTAACCTCTCCATCCTCCATTCGTTCTACCGGTACTTGAGGGAGCTTCGTTCGGATCTTCCGACCGAACATCAGTTCTCCTGGAGACTTTCCAGTTGTAGAATGAATAGTTGAATGATATGTCAACAGATAATTTCGCATTTCCTCACGCCAGTCCTTTCCAAGTTCCTGTGCTATTCTTAGTCTTTTAAGCAACGATCGGTTCTGCCTTTCTACTTCTCCGTTCATCGCCGGCCAGAATGGAATGGTATTAACCAGTTTAATTCCATTTGTTTCACAAAATTGATGAAATTCCACGCATTTTTCACTAAATTGTGGCCCATTGTCCACCCGCAATGACACTGGAAGACCATATCGGCTGAATATTGTGGCCAGTTCAGAAATCGTGTCGGCTGCCGTTATCGAACGCATTTCCACAACTTCCATGTAACGACTGTAATAGTCTACTACCACTAATAAATACTGACCATCTGGAAGTGGACCTAGAAAATCAGCTGCTATGTCCACCCAAGGCTGATCAGGCAAATTTCTCCGAATTATTGGCTCAGGTGCGTTAGGTGCAGAAACAAGTGTACAGCCTTTACACTGTTTGACATATCGTTCTACCTGCTGATCCATTTTCGGCCACCAAACGTTGGTTCTGAGATGACTTTTCATTAGTCTCATTCCAGGATGCCCCTCATGAGCCAGGAGAAGGACTCGAGCACGAAGTTTCTCTGGTATAATAATTCGATCAACTCGCAAAAGAACATCATTAACTGCACATAACTCATTAGCAATTACTTTGAATGCTAGAGGCAAATCATGATGATTATCAGTTCGAATCTTGTGCACAACCTCACTTATTTCATGGTCTAATCTACTTTCCTCCTCTATTTCCTCCCACTTCAAAGCTGAAGCAGCTGCTGCTAATGTAGCAACTTCCCGAATAAAAACTTCTTCTTCTGTGTCGAATGGAACAGGTTTCATCGTCGCTAAGCGTGACAGAGCATCCGCTATTTTCTGACTACCTGGAACATGTACAATCTGGTAGTCAAACGACTGCAAGCGAAGCACCCATCTCTCAATCCTTGCACATGGTTTTGATCGTGCCGTAAACAAGTACTCGAGTGCTTTGCAGTCAGTAATAAGATCAAACGATTGGCCAAATAAATACATCTTGAAACGTTCTACACTCCATACTAACGCTAAAGCCTCTTTCTCTGTTTGACAGTACCGACGCTCTGTATCTGTCAGTGACTTTGAAGCGTATGAAATGATACGATGTTCATTTTCAGAATCAGTTTGTATTAGTACGGCACCCAAACCGTATGGACTTGCATCTGCCATAACTGCTGTTTGATCCGCAGGATCAAAAAATCCAAGTCTATCAGCTGTTCCTAGATACTCCTTGATCCTTTCAAATGAGGTTTTCTGATTGGGACCCCATTCGAATTTAACACCTTTTCTAGTTAACTCTCGCAAAGGTTGAGCAATGTTAGCCAAATCTGGGATGAACTTGTTCATATAATTTCCTAACCCCAAGAAACTCCTCACTTCTGACTCTGAAGAGGGTAGACGAAATGATAGAACCGCATTTATCTTTGTAAGTGATGGACTTATCCCTTTGGCTGAAATACGATGGCCTAAAAATTCCAGCTCCGACACACCGAAAGCACATTTCTCCCAGTTAAGTTCAACGCCTCGCTCTTTAAGCCTACCTAGTACCTAAATAATTTAAAAGCATTTTTTTAGCGTTGCATATTTTTAACAACCATTGTTATAAAGCTTGCCAAGGTGGCAAAAGAAAACCGAAAAGTAAACTAATTTACATTACCTTTTGCAAATTTCTGTCGTGAATCTCCTTGTTTGCTCCTTCGATAATGATATCGTCAAGGTACCAGAAAGTGCCATCACATCCGGAAAGCAGCTCTTCCATTATTCGCTGAAAAATCTCTGGGGCCGTCACCAAGCCAAACGGCATCCTCTTGAAACGGAACAAGCCCCGACTGGTTATGAATGTGGTGACATCTCTAGAATCTGGGGCCAGCTCGACCTGGTGGAATGCCTCACGGATATCTAATTTGCTCCATAGTTTCCCACGGCCAAGGCGAGCCAGATATTCCTCAACTACCGGCATTGGAAAACGCTCCCGAATAACAGCCTCATTCACCCTTCGAAGATCTAAGCAGATCCGTGGTTCTCCTGATGCTTTGCCCACCACAACTAACGGAGAAACCCATGTAGTCGGTCCTTGTTTAGCCTCGATAATGTCCCGTCGCAAAAGGTCATCTAGCTTCTTATTGACAGGCTCCTCCATAGGAATCGGAACTCGGCGAAGTGGCTGAAATACTGGTTTTATGTGGGCGTGTGTACGAATATGTGCCTGAACACCGGATATCTTGCTGAATGGATCCTTTTCTCCTTCTACACGGTTGACATTCATACCAATCTTCAAAACACCAAGCTGTTTTGCTGTGCGATCTCCAAGAATATCCCGCTGTCCACCTCGCACTACGAGAAATTCAGCCTCCACCTTTTTCACACCAATGACAATATCTGCTTCAAATGATCCGATGATGGTAAGGGGTTTATCACTACCATAGGCTTTCAAAACTTTTGAACAACCTTTCACCGTACTCTTCACTTGAATCCTTTGAAGCTTCATGCTCTCCCATGTCTCAGGCTTAATCAGGTTTACATCCGCTCCGGAGTCTACCAAGAGTTCAACTGGTACACCACCGATCATTCCCGGAAGTACATTTTTATCATTTCCACCGTAGAACGCATAGTATACCTTTTCATCCGATTCAGAATCCTTTCTCGCGTCACGTTCGTGAATATCATTCTTGTCCGATGATTCATTCACTTGATTAACTCGTTTCGGGTTAAACGATGTTTTACCATCAGCTCTTCACTTACGACAAGTCCTCTCAAAATGCCCCAAACGTTGGCACCGGCGGCAGGTTCGTCCCTTCGCTGGACAATCAACGGAAGTAGCAAAATGCCCATCCTGTCCACAAGCGAAACAAGTTGGATTGCTTGCACCCGACGCAGCTCTAAACTTACCAGCTGCCTGAACGATGTTTTCTCTCTTATATCGATCGGAAAAGGATTTTGCAGTATTGTACTTCCTTTGCGTCGTCATTCGATTTCTGTCCCTAACGTCATACACGACTCTTTCACGCTCGTAACCAGATACCTGCTTCAGATTTTTCATCTGTATCTCAGTGCTTTCGATGCTTGCTGCAATCTCTTCAATTTCTCGCAAAGAACGATCTCGTTTCAGAATGCTTTTTCTCAACTCATCTGACCGACAGTTTTCTACCACCACATCAATCAAATATATCTCCCTCAAGATATCGCTAACCTCGCTGCAATACTTCTCGAATCCACAGTTTTTCACCTGTTGCCTCAGACGAACTACGAAATGGGAGAATTTTTCACCCTCTTCTTGCTTCAAGTGTCGTAGCTTCCTTCTCTCAATGATGTGTTGTCGACCCGCTTGAAAATAAGCATCGAGTTGTTCAATTGCTAAATCATACACCCTAGGTTCTACTGCGACCATTGGAATCTTATCATGATCCGGTAAACTCCTGAAAACTCTCTGCAGGTCAACCCAAATGTAGAAGCTTAGCCTTCCTCATTCGCTGATCGGTGATACTGAACGCTTCAAAATAACATTCCAAACAACCTTTCCACTCCTCCCATTCCTGCGGCAACTTATTCTTTTCAATAGTCTCGCACCGGAAACATGGGATTTGTCTTGCCTCATCCATCTATAATGTAATTACAAATCAACCCCAATTTCATTTTAAGTTGTTTTATCATATCAAAGAAAAATAGAAAAAAACAGCAATCGTATCGGATGAAGGCTTTTGTTTTTTTTTTTTACTGTGAGCTAATGCACTCGATAACCATACCCAGATACCTGCACCAGCCGTTATCATTAGAACATTGTCATCGTTTAAGGTTGTCGAAAAATATACATTTATTATTTTATTGCAATTTTAAATTCATGTACTACCTTGTACGCTCCTGGTTTAAGCAACATATCCTTTCTTTTGAACGCTCATGCTTCACCTTCATGAACGCTACTGGTTCACTTCCTTTATTCTACCTTGAACGCTGCTGGTTCACTACCACGTTTTTTCCCCTCCTGAACGCTACTGGCTCAGTTTAATTTATTCCATCTCTTGAACGCTACTGGTTCTAACACATTCCCTATACGCTTCTGGTATAGCAAATATCACTAGGTATCATTGAACGCTTCTGGTTCAACTCAATTCCACATCACACAAATCAATTTACTCTTTAAACGCCTCCTGTATACGCTTCTGGTACATCATTATCCAACATTCACACTTGCAACTTACACTGTGTGCTTTCGGTTTACTCCGTCGACCTCCCACATTGCACTGCCTAGAACAGTTGCTAGCACATATATGAAATAAACTAGCCCTTCCCCTCTTCAATCCAATGTATCAATTCACCAAACAAATGTAGCAACATAATCCAAATAAGCATCCCCGCTTCGCTGGGCGGCATCGAACACCTAACATTATGTAAATCATTTCACGCACACTACCATACCGCAAGTGAGACAGACTGGTAATTGTATATACTGAGCTCTTCATCCGACCGACGCCATTATGCCTTTTTTAAAACGGCACATAACGCATTGAAACAAAATGTTTTTCTTTACCATGACTCAATTTTCAACTATTTCCCCTCAACCAAACACTCACCTTTATCCTCGTCGCCAGGTTGTAAGATTTCTCCGTATCAAATAAATAACTTTACACGCTTTTGTTTTCGTTAAAACTCTCGATCTTTATTTATGTAACTAGGTCGTTTTTCCGTCCTTACGCGGTGACCGTTCAACTCCGTCTTCCTTTCCCTCTGTCGTTCGCTTCGGTCACAGCCACCTCTGATGTCCGTCCAAGGTAACTATATTACTCAGGTGTCCTGTGTTTCAAGGTATACATATAAGGTGTTTATATATTAAGGTAGGAATACTTTATCAGGAGTAAGACCCTACAGTTACATAATGTTTCTGTTAATTAACATGTATAATGATATCAATTTAAATATGCATAGATGCAATTTAAATATGCATATAGACATTTTATATCGTATGGAAAATCACACAAAAAAAGTTTTATAAAAGACACCACAGCTTTTAAATATGCTTAATGATGTTGAAGAAAAATTTCATCATTACTATTAATTAACGAGGAGAGAATATATTATTGTTAAAAAAAAATCAGTGGGGTTGTGTACAAAACACGACCGGTCGACGTAGACTACGTTAAACCAAGTGATGCATTATAATGTCAGGGAAATTCTGTGTGGCTATTATTAGCGTTAAAAAGGTTTCAATTATTCGCGCCGGTCGCTTACCCTTACCGATAGAAGCAGTTTGTCATAATATGACGTGTGTGGCTCTTATGGGACCTTAGACCAGCGTTTTGAAGCCAGTATGTAAGAAAATTCTATTGTACGCTCTTGAGATATTATTTGGTGGCCTTGAAAAGGGCCTTTTGGTTTAAATGATGACACGGTCACGGTTGCACGTTTTACGATGGACTATATTTAAGGACTAGAAGATAGTTGAGGATCTTTTAGGGAAAATAAAATTATTAAATCAATGATAGTTTTAGTCATTCTTATAATCTCATAACCGCTTGACATTACTTAATGTTTATTCGTATGTCATACTGTGCCTGAATGGCCAGCATCTCGGAATTCTCACCATCACCGGAACCATCAACAATGTTTTGCATCGTTTGGGGGATTTCAGTAACGACAGGCTGCGGAGGAAATTCTATAATACGTACATACAAACATATATTTTGACTGATGCCTTGTCTCCTTTTCAACATTCACCATTTAAATGCCATACCATTCGGATCATTTGTATACAATCTAAGTTGTAGAATGCCTTTGCATAATTCAACTTCAAAGAATCAAAAATTTGCAATTTATGCAATTATAGAAATTCTGGATTTCAAGGGTAATAATAAACATTGAAATACTCTAGAATTCAAATTACGATAAAATTCGTTATCAGAAAATATCCGACAGGTTTAGTGATTGTTATGAAAACACAATAATCAATTGCAACATTTTAGATGTGTAAGCGTCTCATAAAATGTTCAAAGTTCAGGAAGTTTTATCAAACAGAAAATAACAAAAATTATCTTGCAGTTGTTATAAGGTTATATACAAGTATATAGAGTACATGTCCTTTGACTCAGTCGATTATGTAGCGCACGATTACAGTTTTAACTATAACTCACACAATAATTTAGCTAGAAACGATATTCAACTAGTTATACCTTTGCTAAGACATGCTTAACAAGGCGTTTGCTGTACTGAACCATGAAAAGTCACCAACAAACATTATTGAGTCGAAAACTTTCGATGGATATGAATATCATTAAAGATACTTATTCGGACGAATTTTATCAAAGTTTGTTTATTTCATTGCTCCGGGCATTCAGCTATATTCGGTATGCTATACGGAATAAAAAACTTCTTGATAACATCTAAATGACTTTCTCATGTGATCAATCGGCCATTCCATTTCAAAACATTAAAATTCCCACTATATTCATTTAGTTATAAAGGTGTTGGTATGAATAAGCCCTTCAAAAAATACACAACCGTTCACTCTTACTTTTCCATTGAAAACTTTTATATTCTACATTTTACTATGTGATGAATACATTAGGCCAAAGTTGGGAATATAAGGTTAAATGCGTACCTAAAATATGGTATATGGTTTTTTTGTGAAATTATTATTCATGTTTCTATGTGAATGTCAGGTAAATTAGTGAATCCATTGTGGCTAAAACTTTCAGGAAATCGAAATATATATAAATATATTAGATCTCGCCGAAGAAAGAGAGTGAGTTTTATCAAACATCATTATTCTTTGCAATGAGTATGGGAAAAAAGGTTGGTTAATATATGATAAATTCTTATGAATATAAAATAAACACCTGATAAAATAATCACACATTAAAACATGTTCAGCGCATTAGTTGTATCGATATCATGTGAAGGTTCATATGCAGTAAAAGCATGCTGCGCATGTCATCACCAGAATACAATCAATAATATGTTGAAATGTAATAAGACAGGGAGCCCAATGATGACATGCAATTTGTAAAGTCGAACCTTCTAAAGCGTCCCAACTAGTTGTTGGCAACGCATTACCTCTTGCTGCTTTCAATTTCGCCCGATAACTACGAGCTCGCTCGGCATCGGTGCATGGTCGTTTCGGAGGATTTCCCGTGTGTTCGCTCTTTAAGCGCTTCCTGAATCTGCGCAAGCGTTCTGGATCAAATCGGTTAGGCATTCTCACTTTCACTATGTTTCTCAAAACGTTTTTCTTCCTAGAGGTAGGACTCTATCCAACGCGAATCGTTAACACAACAGAACAACTGTTTATAACACACTACTAATTGGATTTACAGAGAATTTTGGTTCGGAATATCATGTTCAACATCGAAAATTGTGTCCGTGATAGGGAATTTATGTGGATTAAGGTACCACTGGCTGCCAATCGACAATTTGAAACGTAAATCCCAATCAAACAAACTCTCAAGCTGAGAATATTAAATTGACAGTAGCAAAGATGGATTTGTATCTGGTAGCATTTATTGATTTATTGATTCATCGCGGGTTGCGCCAACCAGCCAAAATTTTCCCGACAGCTCGCCCTCCATGCAGGCGTTTTTGCAGTTGCGGCGAACGAATTGGCACCATATTAGGCGCACAAACCCAACGAAATAAAAGTTTAATTCTTTTATAAACAACTCTTTTGATTCAATTGGTTGTCCTCAATAGGACAGATTATCAATTAATGGATAGCGCCAACCAGCTGGGTGAAATTTTTACCGACGGCACCGAACTTAATTTAAGATTAGTTCATTCTTGAATAAACAACTCTTTTATTTGAATTTATTGTCCTCAAAAGGACAGATTATTTCCACCTACTGCTTACTGCTGCTCGCCCCCAAGGACGCTTTCCCCCAAACAGCAGCGTTTTCGAAGTCGCGGCGAAACAATCGCCACGATGAGGTAATATGGCGGCATGCACAAAACCGACGCGATTGTGCGCCCTCGATTTTTCAGCCGCGGTGGCAAAAAATTGCTGCAGTTTGGTGGAGCCTTCATTTGTACGGCAGCGGAGCTGGTGCAGAGGCAGCTGATGGTCACGTAGCAGCTGGTGGTGGTAAGTAGAAAGGCTCTCCCAAACAGCGATCGTCGCGATGAGGCAAAATGGCGGATTATGAGGGCGCACAATCGCGTCGGTTTTGTGCATGCCGCCATCTTACCTCTTCGTGGCGATTGTTTCGCCGCGACTTCGAAAACGCTGCAGTTTGGTGGAGCCTTGAAGCAGCTCCCTGCGACCAGCTCCCAGCGACCAGCTCCCAGCGACCAGCTCCCTGCGACCAGCTCCCTGCGCTCCCTCCGCACAGCTTCAATGCTGCCAAATGACTGAGGCAAAATTTTCCTTAGTGTTCGTTTTACACCGTTCTCAGCTGCGTGCGAGACGTACATGGAGAGACAAATGGCATGATTGGTTAATGTCCCTCTCTAATACAAAGAAGAAGAAGAAGATGGTGCAAGACGTTCCTTGCTTCGATTTGAAATCTGTGATAGGAAATTTGGTAAATTTACTCTGCAAAATGACATTATAAGACATCACCTTATATTTGCGTTATTTTCAATAGTTTACTATTGTTTGAGAATAATGTTTGACAATTGAACTGGAGCGCGGTAAAATTTCCGACCGATTGAGGAAGAAATCATGTAAATCTATCTCGGGTTTTTTGAGTTATTCGCGTACAAAACGTACGGTTTTTCGTGACGGCCGCATTTTTTTAGATTTTCATTTGACACCCTACCCTTGCCGTAAGACGTAGTCTATGTCAAAAAACTCGATTAGCTCAACAAAGGTCACTTTGATTTCCGGAATTACCCTCCAGTTCTGTGCAGCACTTAAACAGCAGTTATTCAATTATCAGCTGAACTCCATTGCTTAGAACTTGCTTCTTAAACATATGCAATTGGCAGTGTCCAAAAGCACTTGGCGATAGCTTAATAACTTCTCCACATTAGTGTGAATAATACCTGAACAAAAGCTGTGATTGAAAATAGTTCAAGGATTATTCTACACACTGCTGAATTAAATCGTCATAATGATGTTTATGTAATGAGTGATTGTTTGTTGGGATTAAAACGATTAAAACAAACATTTGTGACATTTGTGATGTTTGAGACGTTGGCTTCGAAAACATGGCGGCACGTCATGCCTGGGGCAGACATACAACGTACAGCGTTGTACCAACAATCAATATTCAACTAGATATTTGAAAATGATTCACTGTTGTAGAACCCCTTGGTCCGAAGTACACCTTGAAGCCAGCACCTTGTTATGGTGAATGAAAAAACGCTTGCTGCATGCCAGTTTGAAGAAGCTGTAGAACCGCTTTCTCTTCTTGATTCCAATCATCCCGCTTTTGTAGTGACGGCAACTCTCTCACAGCCAATTGTATTTGGAAGCATTCCGGATGACCGAGGGCTTGATTTCCGTCGTGCCGATTTTGAGGGATTGATAGAAGCGCTTCGTGAAACTGACTAGCACATCCTGGAAACCACGGAAGACATTGATGTTGCTGTGGAATACTTCACTAACGTGTTGAAGACGTACTTGGTTGATTTTGTGCCACTGCGTAGGCCGTCTCCTAAGCCACCTTGGGGGAATGCACATTTACGACGTCTCAAACGCCTAAGATCAAGAGCACTCCGAACCTACTGTCAGCCTCGTTGCTCTTTCACAAAGCATCATTTAGCACGTGCAAGTACTAATTATCGCACGTATAACCGTTTCCTTTATAAGCGCTACTGTATACGCACTCAGGAAAATCTTCGCCGACAGCCACGACATTTTTTGAAGTTTGTTAACACTAAACGGAAGGAGAATGGATTGCCTGTTGCCTGATGTTTCTGGGTAACGAAGTCGCCACATCTGCATCGGAAAAGTGCAATTTATTTGCAACTCACTTCAGACGTGCTTTTTCTGATTCTCTTTCGTCTATACATCAAATTGCAAACGCTTGTAGAGGCACACCTAGGGACGTGTGCTTCCTAAATAGCTTTGAGATCACGACCCATCAAGTAAACGCTGCAATAAATAAATTGAAAGACTCTGCATCCAGTCCTGAGGGCATACCGTCATGTATCCTTAAAAAATGCAGCGAAGAGTTAATTTCCCCTCTCGTGAAACTGTTCAACATTTCATTTAGCATGTATTTCCTGGAAGTTGGAAGACGTCAGTCATGTTCCCTGTGTTTAAAAAAGGAGATCGACAGAACATCTTGAATTTCAGAGGCATAACTTCGCTGTGTGCTTGTTCAAAGGTTTTCGAGATCATAATGAACGAGGTACTTTTCAACTCGTGTAAGAATTACATCTCTACGGATCAGCATGGGTTCTTTCGCAAGAGATCAACCTCGACAAATCTCATACAGTTTGCCTCGTTTTGCATACGCCACATTGATGCTGGCGCACAGATCGACACTGCTTACACTGATTTCAAATCTGCTTTTGATCGAGTTGACCATGGGATACTACTTGAACGCCTACGAAGAATTGGTATCTCTGCGGACCTTGTCAGCTGGTTTGAATCCTACCTTAAAAAACGTAGGCTCACCGTTAAAATAGGATCTGAGTCTTCGGAAGCATTCTCAAATTCATCCGGCGTACCACAATGGTGCAATCTTGGCCCTATGTTATTCTCACTCTTCATTAACGAGCTTTCTACCGTACTACCATCTGGTTGCCGTGTGTTTTACGCTGATAACGTCAAAATCTTTATAGTCTTAAAAACCACCCAGGACTGCTATGCTCTGCAACTGTTGTTAGATCGGTTCGCTGGTTGGTGCACCCGAAACATGCTGACGGTAAGCATCCACAAATGCAACATCTTTTCGTTTCATCGCCAGCTCAATCCGATCACGTACAATTATGCAATGAACGGCCAGCCTCTCGAACGTGTTCATCAAGTTCGTGATCTTGGCGTCATTCTGGATTCGGCACTAACGTATCGATTGCATTACAACGATATTATCAGCAAAGCGAATTGACAGCTGGGTTTCATTTTTAAAACATCTAGTGAATTTAAAGACCCTCTCTGCCTTTGGTCTTTGTACTGTGCTCTGGCAACAATCAATATGCAACTAGCGATTTGAAATTGGTTCACTGTTGTAGAACCCCTTGGTCCGAATTACACCGTGAAGCCAGCACCTTGTTATACATATTTGCGCCTTTGTTTTGATTTACTGTGTTATTTTGACAGAATATTTGAGAGTGTGTTCATGTGAGTTCATTATTAGGGGCGCATTATTAAGCTTGGGACCGAGCTTGGGACCGATGTTCTAGTACTGACTCAGCCAAGAAAAAAATCGTTTTTGTATGGGACCTACTGGTCTTAGAGTTAGTCTATGGCTCTGGTGCGATCGATTTTGGAATCCAACTCTGTTGTGTGGTGCCCATATCAGGCAACATGGACAGCTAGGATCGAAGCAATTCAACGAAGATTCGTTGAACCTTCCACAATACGAAGATAGATGCAGATTGCTGGGACTACAGACATTGGACCAAAGGCGAAAGATTGCGCAAGCTGTTTTCGTTGCCAATACACTAACAGGTGGAATTGACTCACCGGAGCTATTTAAATTTTTAAAGACCCTCTCTGCCTTCGGTCTTTGTACTGTGCTCTGGTGCGGTCGATTATGGAATCCAACTCTGTTGTTTGGTGCCCATATCAGGCAACATGGACAGCTAGGATCGAAGCAATTCAACGAAGATTCGTGAGATATGCCCTGCGTCGCCTACCGTGGCGTGACCCGTTGAACCTTCCACGATACGAAGATAGATGCAGATTGCTGGGACTACAGACATTGGACCATAGGCGAAATATTGCGCAAGCTGATTTCGTTGCCAATACACTAACAGGTGGAATTGACTCACCGGAGCTATTAAGTCAGCTCAACCTCTACGCTCCTGGACGAATGCTTCGCCAACGGGACTTCTTGCTGCTTGAACCCCGTAATTCATCATATGGACTTCATGACCCTATCCGCTACATGTCAGCTAGGTTCAACCACGGACTATGGGTCCATGGTTCAACCAAGGGCATTGCGCAATAGTGTAATGCTGAGGATGCCATTTCGCGGAAACAATTATAGGATGAACGGATTACTGCAGCGTGTTTTTAATAGAGTCTCGACAATGTTCGACTACCATGTCCCTCGGCAAACTCTGCGCAGACGCTTCACGTCATATTTTTCTGAAATCTAGACCTTTATAAAAAAGTGTGTTGTGGTTTGATACTTAAGTTTAAGTTAATTGTACTCGTCATATTTTTAATGCCACCATTGCGGAACTTATTTTGAACACGATGAAGTTTCAGGTGATGTGTTTTTACACAGCTCTCCCAGATTGGCATGCCGTACTCGATGACTGGAAGTATGATTTGCTTGTAGACAGCAAGCTTGTTTTTCAGGGATAATGTAGACCTTCTGTTGATCAATGGGTACAGTAGTTTCAACAGAACGTTACACTTTGTGACAGTTTTGTCTACCTGTTCCCTAAAAATAAGCTTGCTGTCTATGGTAATGCCAAGATAGACAGCTGATTTGGCCCATTCCACCGTTGTGTTTTTTAGGTTTATTTTACAATCCTCAGGCGGAACAAGTTTGGGAGAGTTGGAGTGTGGAAATAGGATGACCTGGGTCTTCGCCGCATTGATACAGATCTTCCATTCGGTGAAATATTCAGACAGAACATTCAGGCTTCGCTGCAGTTTCGCTGTAAGCGCTCTTATTACCCTACCATTGTGGACGACTGCGGTATCATCGGCGAACAACGACAGAGATCCATTTTCAGGGAGCGGGGGTATGTCCGAGGTGGATAGGTTGAACAGAAGTGGACCTAGTATACTTCCCTGCGGAACACCGGCGGAAATCTCCTGTGCATCGGAAACTGCACCTTGCAGCGAAACACGGAATGTCCTGTTCGACAGATAATTTTTAATTATCTTCACCAGATAAATGGGAAGATTGTATCGATGCAGCTTGTACACCAAGCCATCATGCCACACGTTATCAAAGGCCTTCTCGATGTCGAGAAGTGCCATGGCAGATTATTTCGAAACAGACTTGTTCCGTCTGAGGATGTTACTGACTCGATTAAGTTGGTGAATAGTCGACCGACCACGTCGGAAGCAAAATTGTTCGTCGAGCAAGATGTTCAGCTCGTCGGCAGATGAAAGAAGCCGACGGTAGATCACTTTCTCAAATAGCTTGGATAATCCTGAGAGAATGATGGGCCTATAGCTCTTGGAACATGAAGGATCTTTCCCAGGTTTCTGGATGGGGATGACTTTGGCTGACTTCCAACACGTGGGGAAGTAGCCAAGTCGGAGGCAATGATTGAAAACCATCGCCAGATGGTTATAGAACTGGGGGCTCAGTTGCTTGAGCTCCAAGTTCAGGATGTTATCGAAACCTGGGGCCTTCATGTTCTTTGAGCATTTGATATAAGCCAACAATTCGTCAGCTGAGATCTCCAACTCCTCTGTGAAGTCGTTGGGGCTTAGATGGATGTTAGTAATAATCGATCCTTAGAGCCATTGCTGTCTAATGGTATCAACGGTGGAATGGGCCTTGGCTTAGTTTTTAAAATTTTGGTCAACTTCCAGAACGGCTTTGCACAATCTGGGAGAGAGCGGATCTTGTCGGCAAAATTGTTATTTTTAAGGTCCACCATTCTGGCCTTAATAATTTTGGTCACTCGATTACAGTGACGTTTAAGCGTTGGTAAACCAGTTCGCTGGTATTGCCTTCGAATGGCGTTGCGCAATTGTATTAAATCTTTAGTGGGTCTATCAATGGGTACAGAGTCACTCACCTGATCAATCACCGGTACATGTTGCTCCCGGGCCTGGGCGATCGCTTGCTCGATGCTCTGCAGCTGCCGTTCGATGTCATCAACCGAATCAAGGTGCATGTCAAAATCGATGTTGACGTCAACGTGTTGTCGCAACCTCTCCCAACTGGCGCGATGGTAGTTCCGTTTGGTGATTCGATGCCGGTTGACCGAGGAGCCAACTTCGGCCACCACCGGATAGTGGTCCGAGCTGAGCTCCTGGTGTACGATCGGCTGGGCGATGTTGTTCCTGTAGGAGGAAACAACCAGACACGGACAAGAGCGGACAAAAGAACGGACTCGGACTATTGAAAATGAAAATGCTCGCAGTAGAACTTTGTACACGTCTGTTTTATTCTGTCGCACGTTTTATAGTAATACAGGAAATGTGACGAGGGATAAGGAGTAGGTCAAAATTAACACTGTCAAAAATACTCAAGGTAGTTTCATACTCTGTAGGTGTGCACTAAGCCGTGTTGCCAATATCTCCACACTCCTCCTCAACACCGGCTTTCTTCAAGTCCACTCAATCCTCTTAGTTGCTCAACTCGAATACGTGCCACCGGTTTGGTGAGCAAATCCGCTGTCATAAATTCGGAAGGACAGTACACATATTTAATCTTTCCGTTTTGACACAAGTCCTTGACGAAATTGTATTTTGTGTCAATGTGTTTTGTCCTGTTGCTGAACTTGTCCGACTGTAGCATTTTCAGACACGATTGGTTGTCCTCGTTCAATTGCACGATTCCAATATCTTCGCCGAGATCTTGCAGAAGACGCTGCAGCCATATTGCCTCTTGGGATGCCTCCGATAAAGCGACGAATTCAGCCTCCGCAGTAGACAGTGAGACGCAGGTCTGTTTGCGGCATGCCCAAGAAATGGTTCCCCACAAAATTTGAACAAAATCCACTGTTCGACTTACGGTCCACTCGGCATTCCGCCCAATCCGCGTCGGCATGTCCAACCAAACCCGATTCATCGCCATGCTTGCTGAGACGAAGCTTCAAGTTGATTGAGCCTCTCAGGTAACGCACAATCCTTTTAATTCGGTCCAGTCCCGCTGTGATGGATTCGAAAGCTTGCGGCTGAGGATAGACACAGGAGCAGCAATATCAGGCCTGCTATTAACCGCAATAAACAATAACTTGCCTACCAGCTGTTGATATTCCGCGTTACCAGGTAGTAGTGTATCTTCGGTGTCTGATTTTAAATATCCAACGTCGATAGGGATCGGTGAAGATTTAGCGTCCTGCAAACCAGCTGATTTCACGACGTCTGCTATATACTTCCGTTGTGAGATATAAAAGTCTCCGGCAGTATCGCGTTCCACTTCGATGCCAACATAATTACGAACTTCACCAAGACTCACGACCTCAAAGTTCCGCTCTAGCGTTCGACCGATCGAAGTAATTAGAGCTTGATCCTCGCTGGCAATGACAAGATCGTCTACGTAGACTAGAATGTAGCATCGCTTGCCGTTAACCTCTTTGTTGCACAAACACGGATCTGCCCTGCTCCTATTGAAACCATCACATTCCAGCACCTGATGAAGCTTGATGTTCCATGAACGAGCGCTCTGCTTCAACCCGTACAAACTCCGTTTCAAACGGCAGACCTTGCCTTCATCGCCTTTGACGACGAACCCCGGAGGCTGGCGCATGAACAACTCCTCCTCAAGGTCGCCGTTTAAAAACGCCGTCTTTATGTCGTACTGTCTAACGACCATCTTCCGTTTCGCCGCGACCGACATGAAAGCCCGAAAAGTGGTCTGACGAACGACTGGTGCGAAGACTTCGTCGTATTCGTCACCGTATTGCTAATTATAGCCCTGTGCTACAAGTCTCGCTTTAAATCGCGCCACGTTGTCATCAGTCCGCTTTATTTTGAATATCCATTTCGAACCCAAGACACGTTTTCCCGGCGGTTTATCAACTAGGTCCCACGTTTCGTTACTGTTGATCGAATCAAGTTCTTCCAGCATCGCTTTCTTCCAGTTATCAGCATCAGAACTACAGAGCGCTTCCTTCAGAGTTTTAGGCTCCTCCTGTATTCCAGTCTCCGCTGAGCAAGCATACCTAGCCGGCAGCTGACCTTTCGTTGTCCTCTCTGACCTTCGCAAAACGCTCTCCTCAGCATCAGGTTCAGCGTCAGGCTCTGCATCCTCGAATACATCTTCTCCATCCGGATCTATAACGGGTTTATCGCACCGATCGAACACAGGTTGTTGCTTTACCGATAGAGGAACTACCACGTCGCTGCATGTTGGCTGATTTCCTGACTCACCTGACACTCCTGACTTTACCGCACTGAAGCTGCTCAAGAATTTAACGTCCCGACTAACGGTTATCCTTCCAGTTGAAACATCAATCAATCGATATGCTTTTGAGACCTCGCTATAGCCCATT
>JASCZW010017423.1:0-17059 GCA_034211315.2 Aedes japonicus | reverse complement strand
AAGATGACGATCCATCCTGTGCACCATCAACGGCGACACGGTTCATGAGCCCGCCCCGTCGTTGGGGCGATTAAAACGAAATCGCCGGTTCTCGATCATACCATGGCACCGGATATTGTTGACCGACGCTTCGTAGAAGAAATAACGGGATGGCTGGTAGCGCGGTTTTTCTGGGGGTTTGATTGAACCGTTTCAGGTTTCACCGAGGCCTAAACCAATATGGTTTATACAATATTAATCGAGCAAAGCTTTATTTGAAATGATAACAAGTTTTAATACCAGACATCTTGTGCGAATACCGAACATGTTATCTTAGAAGTGACTGACAGTCAGAATAAAATATATTTTCAGAACATTGATATCAAAATGAAATATTTTTTATTATCATTGAGTTCAGCTGATAGCAAATCATTCAACTCGAAATGACATTCTGATGTTAATAACGAAAATATTGACTTGCGTGTCGAATGTCTTGCCTGATCAAGCATGTAATATTCATAGTTTACCAATAGCGTACATTTGTCAAAATGGTATTCTAAAATGATAACAAATGGTCCTATATGATTAGTATATTAGCCAATATGACCAACTAAATTTGTTATGCGATAAACCGAAATAACAATGATATCCGAGATAACAGACCTGCTATTTATAAGGTATGTCGCAAAAAAGTACATATCCACCACTTTGGTCATTGCTACAGGTAGTTAGTGAAGCCTGTGTGACAGCCTTTGGTTTGAAGACCGTCAGCATCGTCGTGGCACGACCTGCCGTTTAGTAGTTGCTCGGGTGATTTTGTCCCCATTCAGTTGAGTAGAGTATGGATAGTCTTACAGTTGATCAACCAAACCAATCAACCAAAGAATTTCTGCACTGGATTCGTTTGGAATTTTATAGACTGCTTACAGAATATTTTGTCAGGGGATGACGTAGTATATGGTAAAGAGCATGTTTTTTTAAATTTTTTATAAATTAGTCAATTAGTTATTGATTCTGGTATCGAATGAAATGAGTACTTTCCTAGTTTCTGGAATGTTCTACGTCGTCCAAATTATCCCAAAGTTCAGAACTTGATAACCAATCTGATAACTAGTAACTTTTTTGGCAGTACAAAGTTGAAACATCTATTCAAAAATGTTCATCAATGTTAAGATCACATGGTTTATAAATAATTCAACACGCTAGATCGCCTTATAGTTCTGCAGCACACAACAAATAGCTGTAGCAGTGATGTTAGACAATGTCTCGCATGGCTTAACCTTATTTAATGCAGTTCTCTTCATACATTACTTCTATTTGGAAGCAAGACAATATAAGATCAGCAGGAATGTTTAGTAAGCGTACTGATTATAAATGTTCACCCAAACTAGCTAGATTGTGAAAAATAAATTCTTGCTTGAGCAAATTGTTCTGAGCTCAAGGACAGTATGGGTGACCAGGAAGTCTTTCAATTGTTCTTTATTTTGATGATTTTAAGAGGCCTGAATTTCTTTGTCGGATATTTTAGCAATCGTTTCATGAAAAATATTACTCATATAATGTGGTGCGCTCAATTGATGGTTTGCTTCTTTTCACTTAAGAATGTGTATTTTTTATTTTATAAAAACTATAACAGTTGTTAAAGGAACTTACATTCAAAAGTAATCCAGAGCAAGAAGTTCGTATTCTTTATTTTAATTACTTATCAGTAACTAGAAATTAGAAGAAGAATTAAAAAGACTTCCATTTAATCAACTACTCTTTGCTTTACTGACAGATACGCGTATTTCGTCTACAATGTGCAGACTTCTTCAGTGTCTCCTACTAATAACTCAATTTAAAGAAAACTTTCGCCACCTGCCGTATATATATATTTTTTTCAAATACAAATCGTTTACCTATCATTCTATCTTTATTATATTGTTGCGCCCATCCTGAGTCAAAACAAGTGTATTTTAATATCTAACTAGCTTCTTTCTCATCTATACCTAATAGCTTCTGAGGTTGTTTACGTGTAGCAGCAGGCCTGCCGTCAGTTTGATGTCGTTTGCGTGTTGAAGAGCCATGTGCAACTGTTAGTTCTGGTCTTTGCTTTAGTAGATTTGTGTTCTGTTGTTTGTTTATTTCTAAGCTTTCTGCGACGTTCAATTTCAGGGTGTAGATGTAGTCCGTAATAGCTTTTGTGACAAGTCATTCTGCCGTTATGTCGTATCTTTCCGTGAAGATGTGTTCTGCGACTGTTGATTTGAAAAGTTATGTGGAAATTCCCTTTCTCGTTCTGTTTAACAGCCTTAGTCACCTCCCGCTAGATGCTACTTATCAGAATGTGCTAATTTCGACCATTTGTTTTAATTTTAGATCTTTATGTGTATCATAGTCTATTCAGGTGGAAGCAAACGAAATAATAATTATCAATTATGTATTGAATTCATTTATTGCAATTTAATAAAAATTTACGATGTCATGATATTTAATCAAAGAAGCCTATTGTTATAAAATCATTGCAGAAATCTGTTCTTTTCAATTTAAGATCCATCTCTTGTTAATTAACAAAGTACTATTTTTCTTCTTTATAAGGTGGTGGCATTTTTCTCTGGTAATGTTTCTGATTTCTCGTCGGTTCTTCCTCCTCCAAATTTTAGTCCTATACGTTTTGCCTCCTCTTGTTTCTCTTTTCTTGGAAATCAGATTCCTTTTTCACTTAATTCTTGCAATTTTTCTTTTTCCATCTTCTGGCTCCAAACTACGCTTGTCCTCTTCTGTGACGTGAACATATGACTTTATATCTCTTTGACTTACACTTCCGTTCGCTTTCCCTTGTTTAAGTAAGTGATGTGTTCAAAAACAATTCCAATACAAGATCAGTTGTCACTGGATCTGACAATGCTAGATTTGTGGATGCGGAATTAGCAGAAACTTGATATGTAGAAGAAGACGTGGATAGAGATTGTTCAAAATTTTCAATTTCTGCTATGCTGAATTTGAAAAGGCAAAATCCTGTAGGGAAACTTGAAATTAATTCCAATACGCTCAGTCTGCTATCTTGTTTTGTGGAAGATTTATTTTTTGATTAATTTATTAGCTTATAAGAATTTTCGTGGCGTAAACCGTGCCTCTGCGTTAAAACGTACGTCCCAAGAAGCTGCTCATTGGTTATAGAGATCCATAAGTATTAGACTGTCACCATTAGACCGGAATTAGTTGTTTCTAATTTTCATACTATCAATCTAAGCTTACTTCATGGGTGGAAGATATATAACTTGTCATTTCTTTAGAAATCTCACTCGATATTCATTGAAACCAATGAACTGTCAACATCATATAGTTTGATATTACCTCGATAATGTTGCTCTAGAACGATTGGGATACCCGGAGTACCGCGGTAGACGAAACCCTTCCAGCGAGGAAAGAGATGTTTTAAGAATACGCGACCTTCCCGGCTACGTGCAAGCGATTCTACGAATTCCTTTGCTTGTCTGACCTGGACACGTGCAGCGTCATCACACCTCCTAATTCCAGCAAATCAGGGCAGCACCATTGTTTCCCAGTAATAACACTTACTGGGATTGCCCAGAAAATATTGATCAACCATTTCCACCTAACTCCTGAATGGGGCTATAGGAACCGAGGACGTTGATGTAAGTCAAGCCATGAGCAGCATTACTAATAGCGATAAATAAGCCTTTCGAAATACTGCCTAACAAGGTGCCCAACGCTCAGTTTCCTGAACTACTTCTATTCTATTTCATAACCTGCCAAGCGCTCTCGGTCCTATCGGTACTTTCTCGTGACATTTTTGGTTCTAGCAGAAATTTCTGTTCACTTACTGAGGTCTCGCATGGCATCGGGAAGATATTTCAACTTCAAACATTACAATTTAAATTTTGCAGCACACCGAACGCGAATATAAAACATAATTAGTAATGAATAAATAAGTTACCTGTCTAGTCCCTTCCGAACAACAATGTGACCCATTAGCCTCAAGTCAGCCACTAGTAATTGGTGCCCCATCTTATAATATCTTTAAGCAAATTATTGTAAAATAAACAATTTGGAATATCGAGCCTCGCAGAGCGTTACACACGCTTGAGCCTCGTAAACAAACAAACTGATTAAAAAGGGAAACAGTCATATGATTTTTTTCCTTTTTTCAAACATGTAGGCGATACTTCTAATTTCAAAACTTACACACTATCTTGGATGTTCTAATGGAAGATCAAGTTTAGTATTTTTTTAAATCTTTACGGACAAGAAACCACTGATTATGGATATTTGCTTTGTCTTTGCTCTTTTTAATTTCAAGTCTCTGCTATTTGCCAACAGTTGAAGGGAGAAATTATTATTTCTTGAAATTACTGAGTTTTGATGCAGTGTTCATTCATGAAAGATTTTTCCGTTCTTTCAATCATGAGCAGGTCTTTCATGCATCAAATCTTTCAATTTGCTAATATGGTCTTGTAGAAGCTTAATTTTAGTTATTCCTCTAATGTTTATTACTGCACTTATGAATTTTCATGAGGTATACTTCTTCACATGCAGCTCTTTCTATTTTCAAAACTTCAATCAGCTGTGCCTGTTGAGTCGTTTTAGGTTGAAGTTTGAACCTTCTTTGAATTTGGATTAGAGTGCGATTTTAGCCAAAAAGAGGATACTTAGTGAAATATCAGTCAATCAGTCTGCTAAGTCAAACATTCGGGTTATTGGTCCATTTGGCGTAATGGCTCGTTTGGCCGATTTGTTTGAGGAAGGGATCAAATATTTACTTTGATTTTCAAATACTGACAAGTTGTAGGATGATGATTGATCGTTCGATTTTGATTAACCTTTGATTTTGAATTAAATGCTGCACAAATACTTACCCCAATCGTGAAGCTCGATTCTTTCTCTTTAAATCCGAGATAGATACTATTTCTCGCTACGAGCAATATGAGTTATCATATGATTATATTCGAATTGAAAAACTAGGATCATTTACACCACTTCACTTGTTCAAACATGTTAAAAAATAAGAAATAAAAAATAAAAATAAAGGATTTTTTTTGTAAACTAGTAAACGTGAGCAAATTCCTTTACTTTCCACTAAAAAAAGTTTATCTTTTGACAGGTAGTTCATTTTTGTTTACAAATTAAGAACTTCTTCAGTGTTGAGTGTTCCAGTATTCGAATTGTTGGTTTTATTAAAAAACCTTCAAACTTTTTGATTAATATATATAAAACTCAATCCGACCAGGAAAGTTCACGAATGGCTCACGAGGAACTTTATTGTAAACGTGTTGAACATGTGAAAAAGGCCTTTGGACTGCCAACGCGAGTATACATAACCAACTGATCAACTAATGAAGTAGAGAGCGACGGTTTCTTCACCGACAAACCGACATGAACGACAATAGAAAATGTCTTAATATTTCTGTTCAAATCATATTACTGACATCTATCTTCGTGTTCGTTGAGAACGTTTACTGAAGCCACGAACACGCTTGGGAACTTGATGAGAAGGTTCTGAACAATTCTGGACACATTTATTTGATCTAGATAAAATGATTCTATAGGTTTTGACAGATGGGATCGCTGCACATTTGAATCGGTCGTTATGGATTATTGATCAATAGTGAAGATTGAGTTTCATGTCAGTTTGTTGGTGGTTTCTTCATCTTCTTCTGCCTTGACATCACAAGCTCATTGCTTTTAACAATTTGTCAATGTGTCATCAAGTAGACGCCACATTACCTATATAGTTTCTAAAGCCTCATCGCAGCTACGATTCATCTTCCGCTTCGCAAAAACTTCAAAGACGTTTATTGTTCGAAAGCACTATACTGCTCTTTGGTCCGTCCTTTTGAAGTACTGCGCAGTCGTTTGGTCCCCTTCTACAAAAATGAAGTCCAGAGGATCGAAGCCGTTCAGCGAATATCAGGTTTATACGCTTTGCTTTGCGACATCTTCGTTGGCAAGACCCTCGTAAGCTCAAGCTGGCTTCCTTGCCCACACTGAACCCAAACATCGTCCCAAGATTGTCTGAAAAGTAGTTCGATTGCGCCCTTGTCGAAAAACATTCTTGATTCGGATGATTGTCTTATTGGTTAGACCCGTAATGACGATCATCCATGTTTCATATGACAATCAACCCCATACATATTGTATTGATGTTTGTTTCCAAACTGTGAAGATCATTTGCGATTTATGAAGCGATTTATTTTGAAAAAAAAAAACATGGACTTAAAATTATTTCTTATTACCCTTCCCCAACCGTTAAGCAAAGTTTCTAACGGGAGCCCAAAAAATTGGAGGAGTCCGGATATATTAAACCATTAAGAATTTGAGCGGGGTTCGATCCTTTATTCCTGATGGTACCAGTTCTTATAGCGATTGAAAGGTTCTTACCGAATGATGTAAAATGGAATGTTTGTCATCCTCATTTCAAATAATCCTCGTTATAGGGCTTTCCAATGCAATACGATTTTGGGAAGACGATTTTTCATGCAGCGTGCATTCGAATTTGAACGGGGGGTCAATTCACTTCGCGTATAATTCTAGAAAATCGTACTTCGCCTGCATCTATGATTCGAAAATGCGATTTCAATGTTACGATATGAACCGACGGAGGATTCATTCGATAAAAGGAGGATGTTTATGTTCAGTGCATAGCGGCTAGTGAGAATAACGGTGAGGCGTAAAGTCATTGCCGCAGTATACGTCAAAAACGTCTAAAGCGTCGCGGGAAACAGAAGGACAGAAAAGTGACGTCCGAGCAACGAACTGATAGGCGTCTTTTATAATCGGAACACTCCGCATAAGTAAAAAATCAATGCGTTATTGAAAAGTAGTTTTAATAGTTAATTTGATAAAGAATTAAACAGTGAATGAGATGCTTTTATTAAGAATCGTGTTGATAGACAAGACAGATACAGAATATTGTGCCGAGTGAGCCCGCTTAATCGGGACTACCGAGAGTTGGAAGGTTAAATCCGTGGTCCACAAATTACTTAGATTCTGTATCCGCAGAGCTCGCAGGGTTCTAAGCTGCAGTCCGTTCGGCGGTCCACGCGCTATCCTGAAATTAAGAGAAGTAAGAACGATTAAATGAAATTAAAATGAGTTAAATATCAAAACTATATCAAGGACTACCACACCGTAGAGGTTACGATCGTGCGGAAGGGTGCCTATATTGAGAGGCCTACCGTATTGTAAAAGTGGAAAGCCCATTCTGTTATAGAAAACGGTAACCCTTATTTCAACAGACGGCACAATTTGATTGTCGGCGGCTATCAAATAAGAGTTCTAAAAATAGTTCTCGCTGCTTAAGATTGAAAATGTTCGATCCCTGTACCATTTTTGATCATTATCATATATCTATGCTCAGGAAGTCAAGAAATTCATTTCCGACAAAAAAACCTACACCAGACCAAGAAACGAACCCAGTCACCTCCCGTTTATTAATTTAGCTATTCCTGTACTGAATGAACTTAGGAATGAAGGAATGAACTTTGCTTTTTCATCGTTTGGAAAAATAAATTTTATACACTGCGGCTTTTCCGATAGCCACATACACATTTTTGTGTATTTCATGGACCTGGTATTTAACTACACTACTAGCTCATACACTTCTTAAAATAGATGTTGCTGAGTAAAAAATGTTCAGCAAAATTAAAATTACGTTGCAGAAGAATCTTAATTGGCTTATGACTAAAACAGTTAAAAAGAAACATGGATTTTTCTGCGTTATCACATGCACTTAAAGGATAAGCTAGATTTAGCAGAAAATATTGTGAAATTTCATGTAAATTACCGCCAGATAACGCCTGATTCCAGTCTGTTGTACAATCATTGTATGGCACATGAAAGATTGTAAGCAATTTCGTTGTTTACACTTCGTTCGGCTTAATATAAAACGAGGGGAAATTTTACGTGCTTGTTAAAATTCTTTTTTTTCTGTGTATGCAGGAAATTCAGTGCCTATTTTCTACAGCCGCATTTCTAAAAAGGATGCATGTTAAAATATTCAAACTTTTCAATATTTTCTGTAATCGATACTCGATAATCAGGAAAACCTTTCGGGTTCTCCACCAAGTGCTTTAAAATGTTTATTTTGAAGTCTTCCATGCTTCCTAAATTGCCTTTTGGCAGCTCAGTTTTACTGTTGTACAGCTTTCGATTGGTATAGATCCGCTGCACTGCGAATTGCAAGTGTTTTCCACTAGGTTCAAATCCGGACTACGGACTGCCTACCATAACAATTCATTTGTTTTTATTTTGAACCAAGATTTTGTAGTTGAGCTTGTGTGAATACTAGGTTATCATGCTAAAAGATGATTTTTTTTGGACGTTGCTTAGCATCGAACAGCAATTAGCTGTTCAAGATCTCAATGTAATCGTACGAGTTCATCCTAGAAAATGTGGATGCCAAATAAAGCTTGCAAGTCGCACACAATTCAATGCAAACCTCTTCCAAAATTATGAATCGAAAAGTATCCCGGATCCTTTCATAGGGGTCGATTTTAAGTTGAGTCGAGCAACCCGACTCGACACTTGTTACCTTCGAGTCGATCAAAATTGCTCACAACAGAAGCCGACTGAATCTGATCGAGTTGGCAGCCGAACTGGACAGAAAGATTTTGAAATGTCATTGAAATCTTACAACATGCAATAACTTAGGACTTTCACCATCTTAGGTTGTCATTTTTGACATTTGAAGGATAAGTATTTACAATTTCCACTCTTTTTTTCACGCTTTTGTTATTCTGAAAATTTCATTGGAAATCTTTTTCTATGTTGCGAGTTAACCCGTAACGCTGGTAGATAACCTTTTCGTGGTGCGTTACGGTGTATCAGATCTGCCACTGAACCGTAGTCCGAATTAATTCAAACTAGGGAACATATTTGTTTTTGTAATGAAAGGAACGTATAATAGTCCTTATAACATTTTATGTCTTGTGAAAAGTGACAATATTCGGGTTGCGCCACCGAGGATGAGCTTGGAATAAAGCAAACATGGTTTGTCTTCATTTATGTGAATTCTCATTTTCTATTTGATCTTCTATAGTTTGAATTGGTTAAGACAAGGATTCTGATGCATGGTCAGCATCGGAGTTATTGTTTGTTTGTGTTTGCAAATGAATCCGGTTTTCACTGATAAAGAAGCGTGCCTTTGAAGAGTGCTGTCACTCACAAAGGGTTTAAACAGCAGAAACTTTCAATGAAACCTGATTCATTGCCAACAAAACAAACAATGACAACTGTAACAATACCGAATACTTCATCATTTCTCAATAGTGATGAAGTAACTCGACATGCACTATACAAAGGCTACGGGATATACTATAATAGATCAAATTATTGGTCGCAGTGGTTTATGTCCTGAACAGAGGAAAAAAAGTTGCGAGTTGAATTTTTTCAGAGAAAATTATTTATTAAAATGCGGACAGTAACTCGATCTCTTTTCATTTATTTAATCTCGATGCATCTCCCGTTGATGTGAAACAACCCAAAGCATATTCCTAACTGAAATAGATACCCAATTGTAGGAAACAATAACCTTCATCGCATCAAACAAGACGCACGAACTGTTTCGTCTCAGTGCACCGACGTGGCGATGCCGGAGCATATGTATTTAGCCATCGCGTATGCGTGGGGGTGTAAAGTAGGCGGTGCGGTGGCTTTCCGCCGCCACTGTTGTTGTTGTCGTCGTCGTCTCCGGAGATGATGGCAGAAATAAGACAAAAGAATGCAATAAGTGCGAAAACGTTGTACAAAAGAAAACGCCAACGATCGCAGGGTGAGCGGAAAACGTTTTTTCGGCAAAAAGTTAAGTATAAATAAAACAGATGTTTGTTGTTTGAATGCTGTATGTTTTGCATCTTCTGCCTAGCTGCCTGCAATATCTCTCCTGTGACTGTCATCTTTGTGAATCGTTCGTTCGTTCGTTCGTTCTGTGCGGCTCAGGTTAACGTGACAAATGCTGGGGAATTTTGTCGCTAATGGTGTCACTTTTAGGTGGCTCGGTATTGTCTCGTATTATTAGAGCCATCCAGATGTGCCGTGATCTACGACATCCGCTTTTCACATTGTTCGAGTGCAAACGCATTTTCCCTTTAACCAGTCGGAGAAAAATGCGAACAACAACCACAGCCAAACGAGCGAAACTGGAAACCAGAAGCGAAGCGGTCGCATTTTATGCAATTTGTTCCCCTGAGGGCGCAACAACGACGTGCGTTCGTTGACTGCTTAAGCCGCAGTAGCAGTAGGCTATTTCGCAAAGCCTCATTCATTGATTTCGCGCTCTCTCGCTGTTCGCTTCTCGCAAGTAGGCGAAGAGAAAATATAGCATAGGTCGCCGCAACATAATCGGAGAAGAGCTGACCAGAAGAGGCAACAGTCTTAGAAAGAGAGAAAGGCTGGACAGCATAATCTCTTCCTGGCGAGTTAATTCAGTGTTCATTGATGTTGTTATTTTTACGATGCTTCTTCGTGCGGTTTGAAATCCCTGCGAATGCAAGATGCAATTTCTTTCTCGCGCTTCTCCTCGTGGCCTACTACAACCGGTACAGTTATTTGCACCGTTCGGCTGGATTCGCACTGGGCTGTGCTGCGTGCGTGGTTCGTCGCACTCGTGAGACTCGTTGCGGCTGTATGCGTGTTATGAAATATTTTGTTTGATTCCTTTATCGTCTTATTTTGGGTAATTGCCGTGCGATGCGGATGATTTTCCAAGTACGAAATGAGGGAAAGTGGTTAAATTTAGCCAACGACTGTTGAATGAAATGTTCATGTTTTGCGCTGATCCCTCCGTGCGGTTGGTGACTTATGAATGAAATGAAGTGGCTTAGCAGCTACAGCATTGGGATGGGGTTTTTTGAAGTCTGCAATACTGAGGAGCGTGCGTTTTTGGCGAAGAGGGCGAGGGGAAGACAAATGGGTCTATTTTTGACCACCAGTGACTGGAGACGCATGGTTTCCTGTACATTTTGATTTCTGTGCATGACAGGTTGATAGAATAGTGCACTTGCGTCGATGTTGAATGTTACAACGCATTATTCGCAGTACCACGTATTTTGCAGTATCTAGCAATATCAATCAATGTCTAACTAAAGTTGTTTTTTTGGCAAATAATGGACTTTTTCGGATGGTGATAAATAAAACCTAAGACAGATAATTGGTTTTGATCAATTTCCCATAGAAGGTAATTATTTAAGCTTACTTGCAAAAACTCTACGCCTTCGCGAGCGGCCTTCCAGCAGTTAACCAAAACATTCGCCATGGTGGACGAAAACATGCGTGTAGGCATGTTTCTGAGCTCTCCCTTGGTTTTATTTATCAATTCCTCCTCAGATTTCACGACAAAATTGTTGGAGTAGATCTTACGCTTCAGGTTGGCCTAGAAATTCTCGATGGGACGTAGCTGTGGGACGTTGAGCGGGTTCGCTGACTTGGGTACCACATTGATATTCAGCCGCTTCATCTCCTCCATCGATCACCTCCGGCAGGCATTTCGAACTATACCTTTACCCGTTCACGGCCAGTCCGGAGCGAAGGAAGAGCGGCTTTGACATCCCCTTCTCGCTGATTGTCAGCCACAGCAACTTGGGGAACTTGGTGTGTGAAATGAACTTAACCTCGGAGCTCACTTCCATCGTGGGGAAGTAAATTACGAAGTGCCCTGCCAGTCGTTGCCATCCAGGGTGAGATAGGTCTCGTCGTCCATCACCACCGCCATGTCGGGATTCGTCGGGAAAATCGAGTTCACCATCTTATTCAGCCGCTGTCGCTGCGTCATTGCCGGCAGCTTTGAAACCAGTGGACGCAACTTCCGCTTCCTGACATGTATGTTCATGTTCGACTGGTACTTTTTCACTGTTTGGCCGATTGAAGCGACCTCCCGGCCAAGCGCACGCAGCGATGTAGCCACTTTGCGCTTGGTCTTCCTCTTCAGCATCCTTCGGAACTTCTTGTCGCACAGGGTCGTCGGCCGTTCGCAACCGGGCTTTCTTGCGATGCTCTGATTGTTGTCTTATAGTTTCAAGATGTTGTAGATGCCGGAACAAGCGTCCCGGCGTCCACAAAGTGCAGCACGATGTCCGTTTGCAATGTGGCGGGGTACCGTTCTTTGAACGCACACACTTTTGAACGGAGTTGCTTCACTGTTTTCGCCATCACGGTTAGAGTTCGACTGATAGAGCTGTCAAATTTTGTCTACTGACTCTTGGGTAACTATGATTGATGCTGCATGGGTAGTTTTGTCAGTGCGGGTGAAGGTAAACCCATGAAAAATCGTCAATTTTGGTCAATGATTATAATGCAAACGTTAGATAAGTTAAATAAGAAATTTGATAAGTTTATAAAGTCAGAAACTTTTGAGAAATATGGATGTTGTTTCGGTTTATAAGCATAAAATTGAGTTTATTCGTGGATGCAACTTCGGCCTTTTGATAAATTTGTTATTAAATGCAGTCTTTGTGTGGTTTTTTTTTCTTATTTTCTGATTTAAGGGATTGCTACATTCGGTCTACCCAACATAAAAAAATCAAAACAAATTATAATGAAACTACTTTGAAATACTTAAATGATTTTCACGTATGAATTATCGGCTTATTCAGTAATGAACAAAACAATCTACACTGATTTTGTTCCTCTTGTTTGTATTTAGATGAGCCGTTTGGAAAATATTCAACCAAAACTTTTTCGTTTCCATTGCAAATTTTACCAATAACAACATTTATACTACGTCATTAATGCAACAGGCCATAGTTGAGAACATAGGAAAAACAAAAATAGGCTTTTCTTTTTAAATCATTGTTATTCACTATTTTCTGGTTATCTAGACTGCTCTACTCGGTTTATCGGTTAAATTTAGCAAAATTTATTCCATAAAAAGCTTTTGTAGACAATCTGTTCAGCTTAATCAGTGAAATCATGATGTCCTAAAAGTTGAGGAAATCGAAAATTACGCGGTGAATAACTATGAATTATTTAATTATATCTCAATTGCTTCAGAATAAGTCGTTCATCCTGAACACAACAAGATTTTGTTGATTATCGCTGAATTTATGACATATTTGGTACATACAGGGTGCGGCAGAAAAGGAGGCCGAATGAAAGAGCTTAGCTAACGTTACATCCAGTTAATGGTTTCATTTTAAACAATCAAGCAGCCGCAAAAAATCTCAAAACATTTTCAAATTGAATACTTTACTGAAAATCATATTTAGTTTATATTACGAATTCGATGGTAGGTCGCATGAATCTATTCGTTGTTTTCTTCAACGAAAGTGATACGTACAATTTATGAACCTCCTTTCGTATATACATAAAAGTTTTTTTTGCATCGGGGATACGTTCCACTTATAGTATGGAACCGTAAAAAAAGACTAAATAGAGTTGATAATTTAACATGCTTAAACATTTTATATTGCTTCGACTTTGTTTGTTTGCGTTACCTTTCCATGCAATACAGTTGTTTTAGTTTTGAGTATTCAAACCAAAAATGGTGAATTCTTTGAAAAACTGCCATATGATTACTTTTTGCCCAAAACGTAAAATGTGATTCGAATTAGGTCGATAAGTTCTGTAGTTATCGCTGAAAACCAACCGTGTAAAAAAAATCCTTAGTGTAATGCTATACGACAAACTGTCAAAAGTACAATGCGTTTGTTGACACAGAAAGAACTTCCGTGAATTGTCGAAAGCAATACAAAGACCTACGAATATGTTGTTATAAATATAAAGAAACGTCTCGCTGGTGATTGCATGAATGATTGGCATATCTGTTTTATCGACTCGGAATGTCGTTTATCACTATCCTGTTCTCCACGACAAACAGCGATTTTTTTATAAGTCAGTTTACATCACGTATTATCTTCACTAAACTTTCTCAGATACCAACGGAGAAAATGACAGCGAAAAGAGAAAACACGTCCACCCATTGCTGGTGCCTGCTTCGATCCTTACAAAACGAGTGAAAGCTAATTTGCGAAAAATAATTTTCTGTGTACATAGCGCATACATTTTTGATAAAAGTAGCCTCATGCATGTCACTACCAACCAAAAGAATCGATTGCCATCATTTTAATAGCTGTAATGTTAAAGTTTACTAAATGTGTTCGTTACATTTCCGGATGAGTGGTCACTCTGCTCTGCTTTCGGTGATTGATTCAATGTTTTTAGGGATGATCGCGATACATTTTTATCTTACAAAAAATGTGGTGAAGGTATTCTTGTAGCAGTTAGTGTTGATTATGATTGCGAACAAATTGAATCTTGCAAATGTAAAGAATTTGACCATGTTTGGGTCAAATGTCTTAGTGGAGAACAAGTTCATATTTTTGTAGCAGTATATTTTCCTCCAGAATATGCGAGAAAAGATTCTTTTGAACTATTTTTTAGTATTGCCGGTAATATCATTTCAAAGATTGAGCCCGAAACAAATGTTCAAATTTAGTGTGATTATAACCAGAACCAGCGAATGTTATTATAGACAATGAAAATGAGTCCTTTTTGATACCGATTGCAGGGGAAAATGAACCGCTCCGTACTATATTTGACAAAATTTCTGAAATCGGACTCAATCAAGTAAATCACGTGAAAAATCAAAAAATTATTTTACTTAGATTTGATGTTCACTAATATAACCGATGATTTTTGCGTTTCAGAATCACCTACTCCTCTTTGGAAAATGAAGTGTTTCACACTGCAATTGAATACTCCATATTCGTACACGACAAAACCACAATGATAGATAATAATTTGTCCGAACCAAACTATGATTTTAGTAGGACTAATTATGTGCTTATCAAAGAAAAATTGAAGTGTATTGACTGGCAAACTTTATTACGTGATCATGATGTAGGTCAAGCAGTGGATGCGTTCAACCAAATTTTGTATGATATTTTAGAACAAACAGTGCCCATGAAACAAAATAATGTTACGATAAACCGTAAGTCTAAGAACTTTCCGTCAAAAATGCATTTAGACAACAGGACCGGTAACACAACAAATGACATTAGCAAGTTACTTGCTGATTTCTCACAGGACATCTATACTTCTCATGACGATAATGAGCGTGACTTGCATTATTTCTCATTCCTCCCCGTGCCAATGACGGACATTTCAGTTGATAATTTATCTGTCAGGGAAATTTTACATGCGCTTGAAACTTTGGAAACTAGGGTGCTGGACCAGACGGCTTACCACCTATATTTTTTAAAATCTCTTTCAAAGGAGCTAGTTAAACCTTTATTTTGGTTTTTTAATTGGAGTCCAGCGTTCTTCCTGCTGTTTGGAAGGAATTCTTTTTGATCCCAATTTTCAAAAGTGGAAAAAAATCTGATATTAAAAATTATCGTGGGGTTGCTATATTATCAAGCATGCTGAATCTTTTGATAAATGATAATATATTTTCGCAGGTGAAGACTTCATTTCTAGTAAACAGCATAGTTTTGTTAAAGGACGATCAACAGCCACTAATCTGATACAATTTGTAACTTTTTCTTTGAACGTAATGGACAAAGGAAATTGTGTTGACAGAGTTGATATTCCACTGTTGCTTTTTAAATTATCCAAAATGGGTTTCAATCCTGGGCTACTGAAATGGATTGAGGTTTATTCGACTCAGAGAACGCAAAGAGTAAGATTTGAGGGGTCTCATCTTGGTCCATTATTATTTATTAATAATAATAAATAAATATAAAATAATAAAAAATGAGATGCAGCTCCACCTTTTGAAAGCAGATTCATCCGGCGATATAACTAAATGTTTCAAACCGTATCTTCCATGCGAGATTCCCCTGTACTTATCATTAATTATTCGATTCATTTTCAATTAAATTAAGTTGTTAATTGTAACCATATATTGTAATGTGTATTTCATATGTTGTTTGACGTCGTTTCCTTTCCAGTATCCGTTCTTCCATTTTTGCTCTTTGGAGTTCCACCAGCTGCATCTTCACAAAGGCTCTCAGTCATAATCCGCATGTCCTCTTCAATTTCTTGGATCACCTGAGTCAACGACTTGAGGTTATGGAGGTTGGTGGTTCCATACTCCGCCTCCAATTTGCTGTGCTGGAGAAAATGTGCCTCTAATTATAGTCTGTATCGTCACGATACAAACAAATCATAACAACACTTCAACAACATATAACGTCAGTTTTCCAGGGCTGCTATATTTCATCTTTGAAAAATACAAATGTCAAAAGTGTGCCACAGAGTGCCACACATTTTACGATTTTCTTCTACGGCGTGCCTGCCACACTGTTCTAAGCGACGCACCCCTTGGTTAAAACTTAATGTAAAAAAATGCAATTCCATTTCGTTAACCAGAAAACACGCAATATTGCAAAAATCTATTACACTCGGCCAGAAAACTGTTGAAAAATGCCGTCAAATTAGAGACTTAAGTGTTATACTCGATTCTAAATTAACTTCTGCCGAACATTATAATAATATCATTTATAAAGCAAGCAACATGCTCGGGTTTATCAAAAGGTTTAGTTTGAACTTTAATGATCCATACAGCATCAAAACGGTGTACATAGCATATGTGAGATTCATTCTTGAATATTGTAGCATAGTTTGGTCTCCATGTCAAGATACACAAGCCGTATGGAGTCAGTTCAAAAACAATTTTTGTTATTTGCCCTACGAAAGTTAGGTTGGACGACTTTACCTATGCCGTTTTATGAGTCACGATGTATGTTAATTAATTTAGATGGGCTTAAAAAAAGAAGAGAATTTTCAACGATAGCTATCCTGAATGATGTTATTATGCAGAGAGTTTAGAAAATCTTAATTTCTATGCTCCCTCTCACTTCCTAAGAAGTAGACAGTTGTTTTACATAAAAAGTTAAAGAACAAACTATGCAAAGAATGGGCCTTTAAATAGGATGATGTCCTGCTATAATAAGCATTGCGATATAGTAGATGTGACAATGAACAAAATCGAGGTTAGGAAAATTTGCTATTCGCGGTTAGGGTAAATTAAGATATACAAATTAAGACTTTATGAACTATTTGTAAAACAAAACTTGAAGCAAAATAAATAAATAAATAAATGTTCCATTGGTCCAGCTTGTCACGCAACAGAATTGAAACC
>JASCZW010017422.1:0-17053 GCA_034211315.2 Aedes japonicus | reverse complement strand
GACCTTTTGAAAAGTTACGCGAGAATTCATAAAATAAGATGAGAGTTCGTTTCATGTTTTTTTATTCATGAAACAAGAAACGGATTTGTTTCCGTGTGGAGCCTAAACTAAGCATTCTAGAAAGAGTGTTTTGTATATGGTATGCAGTATTCTTTGCTCGTTTCTGTCATGAATGGGTAATAGGAAGCAAGTCATGAGTTGACGATTTTTTCATCACATCCAGTTCACTGTTTTGCATCGAGATAAACGCGCATGAATTGTTCAAAAATAATTCTCTATTGCCAGGAAAGCAATTGCCGCGAAATATTCATACCACAGTATTTCAATACTCAGAGGAAATGAATCATTTTTTTTTATTAAAATGCGGTCTATGAGTTCAATATATTCAACAGTCGCCAACTTCTCGGTTCTTCAGTCATTGTATAGAATAAAAAGGTGCGACTTCTTATTGTTATCAGATATATTGTTATCACAAATCAATTCCATGATAAATCGAGATTATTACGTTCTTGAAGAGATACCTACTGATTTGGAAGTGGTAGACATGATAAAAGGTGCCAAATTCGATACCATGGCTTATCTCAAAGCTGTTGGCATTCAATTCGATCATCTGACAGAATGTACCATACGACCTGCTGTGCGTAGAACTACAATACCAAAGAAGACTACGATCAGTGCTAAAAGATCACATCCTGCTTCGTATGTGAATGAACAAGCCAACCTTGAAGACGAGGAGTTTATTATTAATATGAATGATTTGTTCCAGTAAAACCGAAAACGATATCGACATAAAGGATTGTTCACAATTTCATGCAGTAATCAATGCAATTAAGTGTAACAATTAAATTTTATTTAAAAAAAAACAAATTCGAAATCAGCTGGTAGCTGGTTTTAACCAAATAAAGAACTTTTTTTTAATTGCTATACATCAGCATGCACCGATACCGATTCGCATGAGCCATATAAATACTCCAAAAAATTGGATTATGTTGAAATTAGTTAAGATTACTTATGATTACTTACGGTTACTCCTGATTATTGTGATTACCTACGATTATATGATTACTTTGCGGAAATAAAAGTAATCTCTGATTATTTGTCACTTCAAAGCTTGTTGGAAACCCCTTGGTGCAGTGTTTGTACAGAATCCGTTTTCTTTGCTCAAGAGAAAGAGCACGCATTCTCAATCTTCGTCGTGGTGGCGACCCCGTGGTTAGTGGTTAACATCCATACTCTCACGCCAAAGTCACGGATTCGAATCTCACCCCGGATAAGTTACAAAAATACCCGAAAGGTATTGGAGTGACTACGACTGGAGATGAACCAGCCCAGGGCTAAAAATCTCGATAATAAAGGAAGAAAAAAAAATCTTCCTCATTTTTCTTCCTCAGAAAAAAAAATCTTCAAGAATTTGTGTTTTTATAATTATCGGAACAGTCTATACTAAGAAAAGTTCCGCTTCTCCAAAAACGGCATGTTTTAACAAAAATTAAATTTATCTGAAAGTACTCCAACTTGGGTGTAAATAAATGACACTTTGTTCTACAGACAAACGAGTCAAAACTTGATATTTTTGTGTCAGATGGATGCAATTGGACAGACGACCAGAGATTTATGCTTTTCAAGATCCACGATAAACCAAAAAAAATGTAAGATTCTGTGATGGTGATATCATGACTTTCCTTAAGCTGGAGTAGTTCCTATTTATCTCATTACCATAAGGGTGAATGTTGATGACAACGGAAATGTGATGCTTCCATATGCCTAGGAGAATATACCATTACATCGGATGTTCATGCAGGACACCAAAGCAAAGGATAATACAAAATTGATAAAAAGTTCTTATACCAGGTTATCATTTTTTGATCACTGAAGATGTTATCATTGAGGCTGAATAAACAGCCAAAATAACAGAATGAATAACAAAAAAATACATGTTGAACATTATAATAATAACTTATTTTGTTATCACTGCGAACAACTTGATAACAAATCCTATATTGTTAGCAAATCTATTGAAATAGTTTCAAATTATGTTTCCAATGCTCAAGCTAATAACTAAAAAATATAATTTGATTAACAGCAAAAATTCTTGTTCAAATATGCTGGAAAAATTTATAGTTTTACAATTCAACTTATAACGTTCATAAAAAATAGTGTGTTTAAAATGATAATATGTGACAACAAAATATGCCAATGGTGATAACTAAATTTGTTATGCGATAACAGCGGAAATCAAAACGATAACTGGGATAACATAACTTATTACTTATATGATATCAGCTTGTTATTTTCCTTTGCTAGGGTAATGATCCTAAATACACCGCTAAGAAAAAAACTCAGAAGTGGTTTGGAACCAGAAATAATAATTTGCTCGAATGGCCAGCCCAGTCCCATTTGAAATCTATGAAAGATTGTCAAAGATGAAATCGCTAAACATAAGCCAAAGAATAACTTGGACTTGATTTATTAACCTCGAGGTGGTTTTGATTTTCTGTTGGTTAACCCGGTGATAATCGTGAATGTTGTATTTAATGAAATTCAATATTGGTTTTCCGAACACTCGTTGAAAAAATTTACGTTCAAATGGTAACCTTATTTGACGGTGAGCGACAGTTATAATGCTCCACAAACTTCAGTCCTCTCTATGCCCTTGTTATGCTAAGTATAGTAGAAAAATTAAAAACAGCTTAGTACCATGAATAATGCACCCTCCCTGATTTTTTTTTTCTAGGACGAAGAAATAGCATTTAATCATCTTGGTGTTTGGAGGAAGTTTGTCGCCTACAGGGAGAAAATACATTGTCTACTCCAAAAATTGGTTGCTCATTGATACACGGCTCTATACCTTAGTTACTGTTTCTGCTTAATGGGTCGCAAGTCAGGAGTTCACTCCTTTGCTTTGCTTCTATTCATCTGGCATTTTTCTATCCCTACTAAATCTATGAACATTAAAGGAATGGCGTATACACGTACGATCTAACTAAATAAAAAAGAAATTAGAGATTTGTGATTTGTGAAAGTCATGGTGAAGCTGAGGCTATAATATGGGTCGTAGTTTAATCTAAACAAATACAGTCTGCCACTCTTTCATGAATCACATCATTTAATTAAGTGAATTCTGATCTAAAAAATAATACTTCTTAGAAATTCTCTGGCAAATCTGGCAACGTATTGGCACGACCATCTTCGATTTCAATAAAACTAGGCCCATATGTTGAAAAAAAGAGAAAAAAAAGAAAAAAAATTTTGTTCATTATTCTAGAGATCCATGCTATTCAATTCCATTTTAAAGGAAGGGAAAAAGGGCTCATGTGTTTTGGACTTTTCTTAAATTTCATTTGAAGAAACTTTTGGCATATTTATTTCATTCAACTTCAATGCCATAACCGTATGCTCACACCTTACGCTTTATTCCCCCTCATTATGTTATGTACAACATCTGACAGCAGCTTCTTCTGCACGAAAACCTTAATGTTTTCCTCAGATATGACCTCTTTAGGATACTTCCACAGTGCCTATTTCAAAATAGCTCAGAATTTTTCTATGGGCCTTAGTTCCGGTGCGTTGGTGGATTCCATGTCTTTGGTACGAAAAAGACCTCGTTAGCTTCGTACCACTCCAGGTCAACATTTGAATAGTGGCACAAATACAGCCGGAAGACCATAGGGCCCTCGTGTTGCTTCAACAGAGGAAGCAGACGGTTCTGTAGACACTCCCTGAGGTAGATCTCCCAGTTTAAAGTCGCGGTAGTCGAGAACGGTGCACTCTGTTTGGCACATGAGCAGATCGCTTGCAAAATCATATATTTCTTGGCACAATTTGAATGTTTCTGTTTCCTTACTTCCTCCAGAACATCAAACTTGTGCTGAGCGGTGAAGAACAGTAGTGCTGGAAGCTGCCGGAAGTCCGTTTTGACTTAAGTTTCATTATCCATGATAAGACAATAAGGCTTCGTCAGCATCTGGGTGTACAGTTTCCGGGCCCGTGACTTTCCCACCGTATTTTGCCGTTTGTTACTATCGATTTGTAGGTATGCAGTCCCTCCCGGTCCTTGGCTCTGTGAAAGGAAACCTTGGAGAGATTCAATTGTTTGGCCACATCCCTTACCGAAGCATTGGAATTCCGCTTGAACGCATTCACAGCACGCTTGTGATCCTGATCACTAATAGAACATCAATTCTGACCGCATTTCTCCTTCCGTTCGGTGCTTAGAGTTTCGTAGTAACGTTTCATCACACGACTCGCTATTGGCTGCACAAGGAGTTGTGAATTTTCCAGGAAATGGCGCAAAGTTAATTCACGACGTTCTTTTTCGGGTGACGCCATTTTTTTCCAGTTTTAGAAAAAACTGACAGCGATAAAAATACAACAACAGAAAATACTCTTAACTACTTCTACCCAAATTTTCGAGAGATGGGTAATTTTCTTCTTTTTGTGAGACATTCTTTAAATCGTTGATTTATTTTGAATCAAAACAGTATTTGGTAACTAATTGCTACAAAATGTAATTTTCATGGTCACGAATAACATTCATTACCATATAGGATGGTAATCGAAAGCTAAAGTTTGTTTCGAAACAAAATATATGATCAATTCTCCCAGAACATCGGGTGATCTCTAATTCTGCGTTGACTATATAAACCTGAGCTACAACGTTTCGTACGTTTTAATATATTTTTATTCTTATTTGTTCATATTTTTCATCATCATCATCATCATTTTCATTAATTCATGGGACATTTTTTAAATTTATTTTTAAATTAGAAGAAACAATCGAGGGAAGATTTTTTAGATTGCTCCAAGACAGATTCTTCCTTAAATTTTTGAAGCGATTTGAAACCTATTTTGATTAGGTTAAATTTTGAAAATACGCCATTTTTATAGGCGTATCGTGATTATCTATGAAAAAAATAGAACATCAAACAACTTTCCATTTAAATTTGAATGATGCCTTGGACAAGTGGAAATATAAACTGAGAAAAAAATGTTACTTACTAAATCGAAAATAACACATACAATACAGAAAGTTAAACCCGCCGACGTACTTTGTTTTAAATTTTATTTATAAAAAAAAACAAATAAAAAAAATTAAAAGTTAGAATGTTTTTAAAGATGGTGAAGGTTGATATATATTTTAAAAATTTTATACAGAAATACTTTTCAAAAAAGGAATAAGAATCCAATTTTGCAAGAAATTTTCAGTCAAAATGATAATGATTATCATATCAAATTTATATACAAATTCGGTTCAGCTAAACATTTGGTGGCAAAAAGTATTTTTAATAAGCTTGTATTGAATCTGCGTCTGTAACCAAAAACTAAGGATTGAACACGAAAAAAATGCATGTATTTATAGAATTTTGATTTTCTTTTAATTTTATTATTTCTAATTTTCTGCACTATTTGATATGCCTTTTTCCAAGTTTAATAAAGATTTGATTAACATTGTGCTCTCTAAAATTTTTCAAAGTATGGTCGTGGTTTTTTACTCCCATATTAAGAATCGGAAATAAAAACTTTAACCAAATTTTCAAATATGAGCAGACACGCGCACAAACACCACAATAAGCTTATTTTGTCAGTTTTCTGAAAATTCATTTTGCGCAAACTTGCGCAATTGTGGTTTTGAGAGGCTAGAGTACTCGGATCTCTGGAAAAACCTTGAAATAGGTAAATACATAAATCTCATACTTTATTACCACGGTCTTACCCTTCTTACCAAGAAGTTCATATATTGGAAAACGGAGTATAGATCCACAGACTGGAGAACTGAGTGTGATATAAAACGAACTCACCTCCATGCACTGAATGTTTGTGAATGTGTATGTGTGTAAAGAAACTGCTAACTTATTTTCCCACGCAACTTTTGAACCGATTTGAATGAAACATCCGCCAAATAAAAGATTCTGTAGTCCTATACTACAGTTTTGAATTATTGGAATCAATTCACTTCTTCCGGAATTCCGCTGGGAAAGCGGCGAATTTTGGCCTAAGATCGAAACCCATCATGCGGCACTTCAAATTTCATGAGAATTCAAATATAAGTCCAAGGGTCATGATATCAACATTCCAGAACTACATTGCCCTCATCCGAGTTGATGTGCCGGCTACTCCCGGGAAAGTGGCCAGATTCAGATTTGGACCAAAACCCATCATGACCCCACATTAAATATCATGAGAACATAAAAACAAGTGCAATGGTGATGATATCAAGTTTCCAGGAACACAATGACCAGGAAAATGTTAAAACGTAAAAAAACCCGCATTAATCCACCGATGGTGAGACTGGACCCTTCTTACACTTCACCAGAATAACGAACTCAAATGTGGCCAATAATGTACTAGATAGATATTTTCATTCGAAATCCCAGGAAGGAACATTCGATATGTCATACATTCAGTTTATAAAATGAACTATTTGTCAATCCTGAACGTATTGTTCATCGAAGTGATTAACATATTGTCATTAATAGTCTGTAACAGCCTGTTTATGTTAGTTATATAAAAGGGGAAATTACATAAATATTATAAATTTCATATAATCAGTCCAGATAATGAATTATTAGACAATCCTAAGCGTCAATTTTGATTATCGGTATGAATTCAAGATGCTTAATAAGTACATGAATATAGTAAACGGAGACTTTGTGTAATTTTCGAATATACTCGATGCAGTTCAAAACCAGACCACTCGAGCCAATCGATGCTGCTCTAATTCTATACAGTCGCATAGTGTGGATAGTCCGCTGTATGTGCTATACAACGCAACAGATGCGACACAATAGAATGCAAGCGGCATCGATTGGTGTGATTGGTCTTGTTTGGTTTTGCACTGCAACGAGTATATTGTCATCTCACAATTATGTGCTCTCAGGTATTGATTTGGTCATATCTCCATGAAGGATTATCCAATCATAATAAAATTTTGACCAGTTATTTAGAAATTTTATAGCTTTGATGGCACCAACAAAACTAAAATCGGTACACAAATAGCTCAGTATGTAATCGGAGACTAAACTCTTTGATTACTATTATAATAGGCCTTCAAGTACTGTTTCGTTCATATCTTCGTAACGAAATGTCTGAATGAAAAAAAAAGAATCAATAGCGTTCTATGGGAATGTTGTAGCTTCCATTTGCCGTCAACAGAACTGAAATCGGTTCACAGATGGCTGAGAAAGCGATGTGACATTATTTGTAACGCACACACACACATACACACATACACATACACACACACATACATACACACAGACATGTGCTCAGTTCGTCGAGCTGAGTCAAATGGTATATGACACTCGGCCCTGTGGGCCTCGGATAAAAAGTCAAGTTTTCAAGCGATCTTAATACCCTTCTATTGATGTAAGAAGGGTAAAAACAGATCTTATTATTTTCAAATAAATTTACATGTAATGTGAGCACGAATTCACTGTAGTAATCAATTTGATATTTAGACTAGCTGGTCTTGATATTTAGACTAGCTACTGCATGGTCTTCCTGATCAACCGGAATATGCGGAATAACTGAAGAGTTGTGCAAAACTTTTTGTTCTAGAGTGACAGGATTTTACGATACTGTTGAGAATGCAGTTCCGAAAATCACAATGCCATAATTTGATTTCAATACACGCAAAATTATGTATATTCCTACCCTACCAAACATTTACTTTGTACTACACAATACTTGTACTTCACACAAATGAGACACAACCCGAAAGGTTACCTACAACCACCGAACAGAACCAGTCGAATATAGCAATCGAAACCATACGCACGTTTTATTATTTCATCGATCGGTCATTCCGAATAGACTCTAATTGAAAGAGAATCTTCCCGTCGTCGTCGCAGTTTTTCGCATCAGTAGTTTATCGTTTCAGTTTTTCATTGGTGCGCCCTTTTCCTACCGATCAGTGAATTTCCCTTCGTGATCATATCACGGACCAATTTGAGGAGCTAACGTCGCGAGTGATCCTATAAGTTGCAAACATTTTGGTGCCGAAACCCGGGAACGTGAGTTGCAGTTTTCGCTATCGCCATTGCAGTGTTGTTCGATCGGTGGTTCCAGTTATCCTCCATCACAATAGACGTCGGCGTCACGTACATTACGTTGTCCGCCACGTGCAGTGGATTTAGATCAGTGGTGCTCAGGTAGATGCTTGCAGCGGGCCAAAATGAAATTTTGCGCCAATGCCACGGGCCGCAATGAGTTATTTTTAATGGCATAAAATAATTAATAAAAACAGCTTATTTTTTTTGACGTTACTAGTAGATGTACCTGAAATGTAAAGCAATGCTCTTTCTTCCAAAATAAAAAAAATTACAAACAACAAAATGTAGATTTATATCACATTCAATTTATTTAAAAATCAATAAAAAAAACTTTTCGCATTTTAATACATAATTCACTTACACTTTTCTTGAGCAAGCTTATCGAGATCAACCTTCATGCTAGAGGTCGAAATACGCAATGAATTGTCCAAATGTTCATCACTTATCTTATTTCTTGCTTTTGATTTTACTTGCTTCATCACGGAAAACAGTTGTTCACAAATGTATGTAGATCCAAACAAAGAAGCTACGAAAAGAGCATGATTTCGCAGCTCTGGGAAGCGCTCTTCCGGAACAAATTTGGCATAGAACTCCAACAAATTATGTCGATCAAATTTTTCTCGCAGTTCCATGTCGCACTGTAACTCAATTAGTTCCATTTGGATATTATCTGGGGCTTGTTCAGCATCAACACTGAATGGAGCAGAAAAAAGTTTTAGAATTTTGTCATGCGCTTTGAAATCTCCAAATCTACGAGAAAAATCATTTTTCATTGTTCGGAGTGCGTCAACGTATTTTTTAGTCAACGTCACATTGCATTTTCCAAGAGTAGGGAAATGGGCAAAATTTAGAATTTTCATCTGTTTCTCCCACAACACGAGTTTGTTTTCAAATGTACTGATTTGAATAAACATGCTGTGCACCAATTTGCCTTTACCCTGGAGACTTAATTTCAAATCGTTCAGGTTCGTTGTAATTTCAGTCAGGAAAGCCAGATCTATCGCCCACTCCACATTATCGAAAAACTTCACTGATTTACCTTTGCTCTCCATGAATTTGACGATTTCTTTCCGAAGATACGCGTCGCAGCACCTTTCCCCTGCTCAGCCAACGTACCTCAGTATAATATGGTACGTCACCATATTCTGCATCCGTGTCTACTAGAAGAGCCTGAAATTCTCGATGGTTCAATGCGTGCGATCGGATGAAATTAACTATATTGATGACATCTTTCATGACATCTTTGAATCCCACGCTTTTGGCGCAGAGGTTCTCCTGGTGCACGATGCAATGGTACTGGGAGAATTGCTCTGACACTTCTGGTAATTTTCGAAGATGGGCAATTGCACCTTCATGTTTTCCTATGAATAAACATTTTTTTTCAGTAATAAAATTATTAAGCACAGAGAACAGATAAACAAGCTCAAACATAATTCATAAATAAATAAATAAATTTAAACATACATAAATGTATGAAGAAAAATATCTAAAATTTAACACCATCCTTGGTACTAAATTTTCCAAGGCCGTAAATCTGATAAAGCTGAATATTTTGCATCAATTTGTATGCAACCCTTCAAGTAAGAAGTAAATAAACTTACGGCCTGATGCCAGCGCCAAATACATCAAATGTCCATAATAAATGTGATAATGCCAGTACTGTCAAAAGGTGACGTTCAAAATAGCACAACATTTTAGGCAAGAATTTTAAGGAGCTTGCACGTCTTTACACTGCGGTATAAGCTTGAATAATTTAAATAAGATGGAAAACAAAATAAATACCACACATGGCGGGAGCTCCATCGGTAACAACTCCGGACATTTTCTTCAGCGGTAGATCAAACTTTTCTAGAACAGCGCACAGAGCATTAAAGATATCAATGCCCTTCGTCGTTCCTTTCATGGGGAAAAGGCTTGCCAATTCCTCAGTCACCTCAAATTTCTTAGATATGCCGCGGATAAAAACTGCCAATTGAGCTGTGTCAGATATATCCGTGCTCTCATCCAGCGCCACTGAATAAAATTCAAAGCTGGCAACTTTTTCCTTCAAACTCAACACAAGATTTTCAGCAATGTCTTCAACCCGCCTGGTGATGGTCGCCCGCGACAAACTCACTTGCGCAAAGATGCGACTTTTTTCGGTACAAATCATTTGAACCACAGCTTCCATACATTCCTTAACAAACTCGCCATCAGAAAATGGCTTCGAATGGGAAGCGAGTTTTTCTGCGATAATGAAACTTGCCTTTGTGCACAACTCGTTTTCTTGCTTTCTTCTCACAAAAAAGTTTTGCTGGCTACTCAAATTTCCCCTGAACTCAGCACATTTTTCAGCCCGCGCCACACCGACATATTTATCCATTTTTGACGCATGTTTCGACTCGTAGTGACGATTCACATTAAATTCCTTCATAACTGCAACAGCTTTGTTGCAAATCATACACACCGGTTTTTGATTAATGCACGTAAAGAAAGACATTTCAGACCACTTCTCCTGGAAAACACGTCCTTCATCAGCCACTTTCCGTTTTTTGCTAGTGCTGGCTTCCATTTTCACTGAATAATTGCTCGAAACTTCTCAGAACTACGCACGCGACTACAGAACGGAATCAATTGACAACAGACACTGAATGGTGAAAGTGAATGAACCTGTGGTTGCGGGAGCGAAAATATGACTGCATTCTCTCGTTCTTTCTATCCCGCCTTTTTGGTCATTCATCATCTGTGTATCAAGCACGGTAAAAATTGTTCACATAAAACTATGAGAATCACAATTATTGCACAGTAAGAAATGCAACTCAAATCGAACAGCAAATAGCTACATATTCAATGAAGTTCTCATATTTCTCAAATGCTATCGCGGGCCGCATTTGCCGACTCGGCGGGCCGCATGCGGCCCGCGGGCCGCCGGATGAGCACCACTGATTTAGATCGTTCCCGTGGATATTCCGTTGTCAGGATCATCATCTCTCCCGTAAGCTCCAGGAGCATCGAGAAAAGTCGCAGATCGCAGGTGTATCGTGTACCCTCCGCAGCCATAGCAATCAGCAGTAGTTTAATCGGTCAGGTAGAGTTAACCCCCGATAGCAGGTACGTGCCTATTCTGGTGGTGGTGTGTAAATTTAAATATGGCTGGAAAAAGGGCCAGTGCGAGCAAAGCCGCAAGCTCGGCGGTAAAATTGAAATTGCTACATCGTCGCCGATCGAATATATTGGGATCGGCGGGTATGATAAGTGAGTTTAATCACAATTATGAGCCCGCTCATCAGAACCAAGTAGCCACACAAATTGCGCTTCTGGATGAGTTGTGGCATGAATTTCTTTCGGCCCAAGAGGAGATAGAGGTTTTGGAGGACAATGAGGAACATTTTTCCGAACAAAGGCGAGAATTCCAACTATTGTACCTAAAGTTGAAGGCATCGTTGCAGAACAAGCTTCCCATTGTCGCTCCAGTCCCTCACCCCCCACCTCGCGCACCGTCGTCGGTTTGTGCTCAGCCGGCTCAACCGATAACTAATGTTTGGTTTGGCTGCCGGAGATAAAGATTCCGGTGTTTGGTGGCAAAATTGACGACTGGGTACCATTTCGAGATCTTTTTGTTTCGTTGATTCACTCAAATCAACAGTTGACGGCAGTTCAGAAGATGCACTATTTGCGTGCATCGTTGATGGACGAGGCAGCGCGTATTATTTCCGCACTTGAAATTTCCGCTGATGATTATGAAGTTGCGTGGAAACTATTAAAAGACCGTTATGAGAATCCCAATTTACTCATCAAACGACACATGTCGGCTTTACTGGCGATCAGTTCGTTGAGAAAGGAGTCCGCTGTAGGCCTGTCGGAGCTAGCCGATAGCTTCGATCGCCATGTTCAGTTGCTTGATAAGCTGGAGACTGCAGAAGATCATTGGAATTCATTCCTCATTGAGCGGTTGAGTAGTTGCCTAGATCATGGCTCACTTCGGGAGTGGGAAACTCAGTTGGATGACGATGAACGACCCACTTACAAGCAGTTACTTGAATTCATATACAAAAGATCGCGAAATATCCAGACTTTAACGCTCTCCCAACCTAATCGTACCCAATTCGAATCTAAATCGTCTAAGCCACGCCTAACCGCCTATGTCGCTTCTGATAATGCCCTCACTGCAAGCAATCGCATCTGTTGTTTCAGTGCAGTGGATTCCAAAGTCTCGTCCCACAACAACGATTTGAATTTGTAAAGAAGCATGGGCTTTGCATTAACTGTTTGAAGGGTACACACCTGGCGAAAGATTGCTCCAGCGGTTCCTGCAAGCAGTGTTACAAGAAACACCATTCTCTACTACATTTATCACCGATTTCTTCAGCTTCGGTTCCTGGTACATCAGCCGCAGCACCCAACCAATCTACTCCAGCTTTGGTTGGTCAATCCGCTGAAGCAATCAGTTCGCGATCGTACCAAATGTCGCCACGCGACGCGAACGTCGCCGTACACCCACCGTCGGCAAATTCCGGTGCCTCACCACTCGCGAACTCGTCGTTTCGAACATTTCCGCAGTCATCGGTCGGTATTGCCCCCTCCACTCCGTCGGTTGATTCGCTCGTCGATATAAATTCACCTCCCTCCAACTCCTGTCAAAGTGCTGAAGTGACGTGGAATTCTCGTCCAACCATGGTTGTGCTATCGACGGCTGTTATCAAAGTGAAGGATGCAGACAACAACGATCATTTGGCTAGAGCCCTGTTGGACAGCGGCTCTCAACCAAGTTTTATAACCGAATCTCTCTGCCAGCGACTCCGATTAAAGCGTGTCAAGCTCAACTCACCAGTCAGTGGGATTGGGCAATCCACCATCAACGTACACTTCGGTTCAACACTCTCATTCGCATCACGCTTCGGAGATCATCGGTTCAGTCTGGACTGCTTAGTACTTCCGAATCTCACCGTTTCGCTACCCAGCCACCACATCGACGTAACGAGGTGGCGCATTCCACGCAATCTGCCGATGGCCGATCCCCAGTTCAATATAAGTCAGAAAGTTGACATTATCATCGGTGCTGAGTTGTTCTTCACGCTGCTTGAACATCAGCAAATCTCGCTCGCCGCTGGGTACCCGGTACTACAAAAGACTGTACTGGGATATGTGGTATGCGGAAAGGTAATGGAGCAAGCTCACGACCCGCAGGCAGTTCAGACCAGTCACCTATGCACAGACGATCTCCTCGACAAGCAGCTCGAACGCTTCTGGGAAATCGAAAACTTCGACGTCGGCAGAACTTACACTCCTGATGAGCAACACTGTGAAGACCATTTCCAAAAACTATTCGACGCGATTCAGACGGAAGATATATCGTCCGTCTACCACTACGAGAGGACATGCTGCCAATGCTAGGAGATTCCTACCAGCTCGCGTTTCGTCGACTTCAGTCCATGGAGAAAAAGTTCTCTGTCAACGAGGGTCTTCGCGTTGACTATCATGAGTTTCTTGAGGAGTATGAACGCCTAGGGTCATATGGAGGAGGTGAATCCGTGCGCGTCGCAAAGTCCGCAGTTTTTCCTACCACACCATGCCATCCACCATCCGGAAAGTTACAGCACGTTTTTGATGGATCCTGTCGAAGTTCTAACAGCCTGTAGCTCAACGAAATACTCTTCGCTGGACCGACAGTACAGCCCGCACTGTACTCTACCGTTATCAACATCCGCTTACTCTCGGTACGCCGTCACTGCGGACGCCGAGAAAATGTTTCGGCAGATCTGGATGCATCCCGAGGACCGGAAATATCAGCAAATTCTGTTCCGAAGGATCCATCCGAACCAGTTCGTATCTACCAGCTGAACACGGTCACCTACGGTCTCGCTAGCTCACCTTTCCACGCTGCTCGTGTGCTCAACCAGTTGGCCACTGACGAAGGGGAACATTTCCCGTTGGCAGTGCCTGTAATCATGAAAGGAATGTATGTGGATGACGTGCTCGCTGGCCATGACGATCTAGCTACACTTGCCGAAATTTGTCGGCAATTGATGGAGATGTTGAAACAAGGCGGCTTCCTGCTCAGGAAATGGGCTACAAACGATACCACCGTACTTTCAAGCGTTCCTTGTCAGCTATGGGAAACCTCACCGCAGCTGGAAATCGATCGTTCCCATACCGTGAAGACCTTGGGACTTCTTTGGTTTCCTCAATCGGACACATTCCAGTTCAAGATACCAGTTATCTCTCCGCTAAATACCGCAACCAAGCGCCTTGTCGTGTCGGAACTGTCCCAACTATTTGATCCACTTGGCCTTCTTGGACCCATAGTAGTAAAGGCGAAGATGTTTGTCCAAGTGCTCTGGGCAGAACACTGCTCGTGGGATGATGAACTGTCCGAAGAAAACACCGCCTGGTGGGCAACCTATCGATCGGAGCTTTGCCAACTACAAACTCTCTCCGTGCCTCGTAGAGCTGTGTGGAATCGCGAATACAACGTACATTGTTTCTGCGATGCATCGAAAACAGCATACGGCTGCTGTATCTACGTCGTCTCTCGTGATGATTCCGGAAACCTCCATAGCCACCTATTAACTGCCAAATCGCGTGTTGCTTCACTGCGTGGGCAATCCATTCCTCGGCTGGAACTTTGCGCTGCGCTGCTTGGCAGCCAACTTGCAGACAATCTCCGTCAAACTACCGATTTCGTTAAACCACCAACCTTCTGGGTAGACTCTACGATCGTTCTACACTGGATCAAATCGCAATCGAATGTCTGGAAGGTTTTCGTCTCGAACCGCATCGCAGAAATACAGCGCTTAACGAAGGATTGTACGTGGAGGCACGTATCGTCGGAAATGAACCCTGCAGATCTTATTTCCAGAGGAATGATGGCAAACCAGATTTTGAAGGACGATTTGTGGTGGCATGGTCCGACTTTCTTGAAAGACCCTGCCGATTGTTGGCCTGAGTGCGTGATTTCATCACCGGATATTCAAGATTTGCAGCAAGAAGCCAGCTCTGTCGTCGCATTCCACAGCACCATCGTTGATTCGTCTCTGTTCAATCGGTTCTCTGATCTCGCCAAACTGGTCAGAACCGTATCTTGGTGCTACCGTTTTACTTACAATTCCAGACGTCCAAAGAGTGAACGCCATCTCGATTCGCTAACCCCAGAGGAATGCGACCAAGCTCTCAAATCGCTCGTGCGCCTGGCACAATCAATGGCTTTTCCCGTCGAAGTCCAAATATACCGAAAAATCCAAGATCCTACTGCTGATCCGGCTTTATCCATGTCGAAATCCCCGCTGAAAGGACTGAATTTGTGCATGGACCAGTTTGGATTGCTCAGAATCAGAGGACGATTAGCTAACATGAATGCACCCTACGACACTCGTTTCCCGTTACTCCTGCCAGCAGATCACCAACTAAGCCGGCTTATTGCTCGGTCCATTCACATTCGTACACTACACGGTGGTCCCACACTTACCCTCGCTACAATTCGCCAGCGCTTTTGGCCACTTCGAGGTCGACAACTAGCTCGAAAGGTGGTGCGCAACTGCGTGACTTGTTTCCGGTGCAAACCTCAGCTAAACCAACAAATCATGGCGCCGCTTCCATCCGTTCGCGTAACTCCAGCTAGACCTTTTTGTATTCTGGGATGGACTACTGCGGGCCGTTTCTAGTGCGGCCGTTAAGTGGACGGGGCGCGTCGGTTAAGGTTTACGTCGGGTTATTCGTGTGCCTAGTGGTGAAAGCCGTGCATCTCGAGGTCGTCGCTGACCTGTCATCCGCCGCCTGCATAAACGCCGTTAAACGATTCGTCGCCCGTCGCGGTCGCGTACTCGAGTTACATTGCGACAACGCGACTGCTTTCGTCGGGGCAGATCGAGAACTACGTAACATGCGAGACGAGTTTCGTCTCGAAAGTTCGATCCGACGACTGGATAAACTTTTGCCTTGTGAGCGGAATAAAGTTCTGCTTCATCCCAGCACGGTCACCACATTTCGGTGGTATTTGGGAAGCTGGAATAAAATCGTTTAAGCACCATTTCCGACGCATTATGGGCAACCGCTCATTCACCGTGGACCAGCTTCAGACCGTCGTTGCCCAAATCGAATCCGTCCTCAATTCCCGTCCTCTCTTCCGCTTTCAGATTCTCCCGACGATTTCTCTGCTCTAACACCGGGACACTTCCTCGTTGGTGAACCTCTCGTGGCAATCCCCGAGCCAAGTTTGGCCGACATGAATCCTAATCGTATGTCGCGCCTCCAGGAGATGAAGCGGTCTGTCCAAGACTTGTGGCGTTGCTGGCAACTAGACTACGTCAGTCAACTGCAGCAGCGAACGAAGTGGAAGCAAGTTCAGCACGATGTCCGCACTGGTCAGCTGGTGCTTGTAAAGCAGGCAACCGTACCGCCACTCCAATGGCCTTTGGGGCGGATCATCGAAACCGTGGCAGGAAAGGATGGTCGAGTCCGGGTGGTCGTGGTCAAGACTACCAGCGGTCAGTACAAGCGGGCGGTCACGGAGATCGCTGTCCTACCAATGACGACCGAAGAAGACGACAAGGTGGAAGACAAGGCAGTAGTCAGTACAGAACCATCGTCATCGACTGCAGATGATGCTTGAACCGGATGGCTTCAACGGCGGCCGGTATGTTGAGAATGCAGTTCCGAAAATCACAATGCCATAATTTGATTTCAATACACGCAAAATTATGTATATTCCTACCCTACCAAACATTTACTTTGTACTACACAATACTTGTACTTCACACAAATGAGACACAACCCGAAAGGTTACCTACAACCACCGAACAGAACCAGTCGAATATAGCAATCGAAACCATACGCACGTTTTATTATTTCATCGATCGGTCATTCCGAATAGACTCTAATTGAAAGAGAATCTTCCCGTCGTCGTCGCAGTTTTTCGCATCAGTAGTTTATCGTTTCAGTTTTTCATTGGTGCGCCCTTTTCCTACCGATCAGTGAATTTCCCTTCGTGATCATATCACGGACCAATTTGAGGAGCTAACGTCGCG
>JASCZW010017421.1:0-17067 GCA_034211315.2 Aedes japonicus | reverse complement strand
CACGAATGAAACCGCGAATTACATCCAGACCTTTGAACCACGAGTCTCGAAGAAACGACTTTGGAATAATAGGAGATGCCAACCACCGCCCAGAAGTTACTTGTCCAATTGTTTTGCCAACTTTGAAGACTTTGAAAGCTTTGAACTTTTCATCATATGAAATTCTTCTTTCAAAAAATCTCGCCTTCCTGTTCGCCCACAGCACATGCAAAGGTCCGCCATCTCATTGTCTCGAATTGAGCAACGGGCGGGGACCACATACGGCGACGTAAGTTATACGACGGGTGTGTTGATTCCGTAGCGTCGTAGTGGTCGAGTGGATCTTACGTACGATTCCAAGCAGCTCCCAGGTCAAGAGTTTTATGCGGCTACAGGAAAAGGAACAGTTCAAGATAAGTTTAAGAAGAAAAAAGGCCAAAGTTCCCGAATAAATACTTGGTTTGGCGGGCGCATTACACCTGTGGGCTGAAAAGGAAAGTTTCGTGACAACTGGCACTGTCAATCAAGATATCTATGTACAGGGATGCATACAAAAATCACTTATTGCCTCTTTTGCAGAAACATAGTTGTTTCAGAGCTGTTTTGGCCAGATCTCGCTTCTTGTCACTATGGGAAAATGGCTCAGGAATAGTATACCGCCAATAGTGCGCCAATCGTACTCAAGGAGAAAAACCCTCCAAACTCGCCGGAACCAGAGCCCAATTGAGAAATATTGAACAACCGTAAAGCGAAACCTCAAGAGAACTCAAAAAATAGTTGGATGTGAAAAAACAATTCAAAGGACAAATTGCCTTTCAGCATCAAACAACGTTGATATAGTAGCAGTACAAAATTTGATGGAACTTGTAAAACGTATAAGCTCGTCAGTTCACATTTGGAAAATTGAAAGCCTAATCAAATAATTTTCCTGTGTTTTGTAAACGATGAACTTAAAAAAAATGACCAATTATATAATAGACTAATCAGTGTGTATTTAATCATATTTGATCAATTTTTGACCGTTCCACCCTTTACAAGATCTGAAACGAGTTTTTAATTCGATTTTTAGCAAACTCGCATAGAACTGGAAAAATTGGAAGAGAGAAAGGTGGTAACCTGTATACAATCCTCAGGAGAAGAAGCACGTCGTGCACCATTTTTTAAAAATTTCACAATTTTTGACGATTCCATCGTAATGCAGCTGAATTTTATTTTGATTCCTACTAAAATTACCGAAATAAGCCGCTCAAAGCAATCAACATCACAATCATTAACAGTAGAATAGATGTAAAATTACATAAAGCGTGAGCATGATTGACCGCCCCCGAATGCTAATCCGTTATTGCCAGATCGGCTGTTATTTACACGAAGAACCAACAGATGATGCTTAGGACTAACATACATCCTCAATGTGTAAAAACTGGTGCCCATTATGAAGCAATACCGGCGCGGGCCGTGCCCAAATGCTGGTCGATATAGGGAATAGGAAGGAAACGTGTTGATGTGAAGCTCGCTCTGATGGAAGCCGAGAAATCCTCTGCACTTCGCATGAGCAATCACCCAGATGATGAAAAGCTGGAAAAAGTTTAGCAGCAGGATTCGTTTTGGTTAACGATACGCTGAAAGTATGCAGAATACTCAACAGCAGAATCATCGAACGCCACCATAGCAACACAAAACTGCCATAACTGGTTACAGCGACTTGATTCTAAGTTGCTTTGAAGTAACATTAACCGTATTGTAACAAGTGTGCTGCTAGGGCAGTTGCATCGCACCCCGATAATCATGCTGACGGCTGTCAGCTGAAGAGCCCTCAGTAGTTTCGGTTGCATCCATTAGGGATAGGGTTGTCCTGTTAATAAAGGCTGTATGTTTCACAGCTCCTTCGGGTCCGTGAAGACTGCGGGTAGGAATCGGTTGTGGTTGTTGATTACTGTGAGGAGGTTTGTTGAAGATGTTGCTGAACCAGTTGCAGGCCTGCGAGTAGTTCAACCGGCAAAGGTATCAGCGGCTGATCATTCTCATCTTCTGCTCTAACATAGTATTGATGTAGATGCCAGCTGTCAAAATCATTGACCAAGGAAGTTGAACGTCATCTGGTGCACTTTGACTCATTGCCCTAGCTTCGGAATCGTAACGTGTCCGCAGTTGATTACAATGGGATCGTATTCAAGTCTGCTTCAATGGTAGCCAAACATTGTACATAACACTATCGATGCGTTCGATTACTTTTCTTGACCGGCGAAATCTAAATGAAGACGTTGCCATGGTTTGGCTGGTTTGGGCCATAACTTCAGATTTGTCTGTCAGTTTGTTTTAGATACGCTGGCAAATTCGTTGCATTCGTTGCCTTCTGAATGACCTTCAGCGAGAGGGGACATGTTTGCAGTGAATCGTTGTTTGAATCCTGAATGCTGTGTTCTAGTTCCAGACTTGCTATCGCATACTCCTCTTCTGAACGCACGTGACTGTTGATGAGTCAGGCGAGTACGTCCGCTTGATCGAAACTGTAAGTAGAGCGTAGCAGATTTCAAAGTCTTAGAGTAAAAGTGTTGGGGCCCACCTTCGGAGCCTGTTGGCGGTATAAATATTCCCTTCTTCCGAACCAAATATCTGCGAGTAGAGGTTTGTGTTCCGGACTCAAAATAAACTTTCTGCCAAACAACATTCAGTGGAATCGAGTTACGGCGAACACCAGTGCTATATCTTCTTTCTCTACCTGTCTGTAGTTCGTTTCGGCTGCTGTCAAGCTACGAGACATGTGGTAGAGTGCCCTTATGGATTCGGTGGGAAACCTATGAGATGATACGGGCTCAGCCCAACCGATGATGCATCTACTGACACCATGATATCCATGCCCGGGTTGCAGGGTTGTAGCAAGGGTGATCGAAGGAGGTTCTCGAAAGCGGTCGAACGATTTCTGACAGACAGACGACCGTTCGAATTTTGTACCCGTCTTGAGCAGCTGGTCCATCGGTTGTCCGAAGTGAGCGCATCTGCTTCGCGTATTTACCATAATAATTAAGGGCACCAAAGATACGATCGCAGTGTGGGGACGTCATGGAAGCTGGCATGTTGACAATTGATGCCACTTTGTCTGTACCTGGTCTAATGCCGTCTTTATCCAGTATTTGGTCCACGTATTTGACTTGACGGAAATTGAAAATGCATTTTCAATGCGCTTTGTGAAGTCATAATCCTGCAAACGAGTGAGAACGTTGTGGAGATCGTGTCGATGTTCTTCTTCCGTGCGACCTCCAACAAGGTGCCATCAAATAACCAACAGAACCGGTGAGTCCAGCGAGCAAGGCGTCCATTATCCGTTGAAAAAATTCCACGCGCGGATTTAAAACCGTCGTGATAGTCTCGGAATCGGTATAGCCCTTTGTGAGTATTAATGGTAGGTGCTGGCTTGCTTGGTCAACCGGCACCTGAAGGTGCGTCGGATAGTCAATGTTGCTAAAGTGTCGACAGCTGGCTATTTTCGTGAAGATGTCCTCGGGTAACTGTAGCGGATAACAGTTTCAGGCCTGTTGAGAAATCGGCGCATATCCGAACTGTCCCGTTCGGTTTCCGACGACGACAATTGGAGCCGCCCAGTCGGAAAAATCGACCTTCTTTCAGGATTCCTTGTCGTTCCAGCCGATGAAGTTCTTCTTCCACAGTACTTTCCATACTGAACGCTACTGGCCGCTTTGGTCGGATTACTGCTTTTGGATTGTTCTTCAGCACTAACCTTACAGGTGTTTTGTTGCATAAGGCCCATTTCGCTGTGAAAACATCGGGGAATCGGCTACATAGGTTGGAAACCTCCTTTCTTCTGTTACACAGTGACTTGATTTGTAGAACGATATGATTGATTTGTTCCGTAATCAAACATGTCCATGAGATCAATCCCTTACATAACACTTACCCTCTTTTTGTGACGTTGTTACGGGTAATGCTACAACGCAACTCCGAGGTTAAATTCAATGGCACTCCGGCAGCTGTTCTAGCTTGACATGATGCGGGTTTCACCTTCAGCCGTCAATTTTCATCTACGAGCGTTGAGATATGAGCCCGTGTCCAATTGCAACTGAAGTGGAACGTTGTTGAGCTTAACGTCTATGAACTTCCGACCTTCTCTGATGTTGTGTACTGTTACTGTGTCTTTCTCAAGCTGATTCTTCTTGTTCTTCTGCTAAACCTTCTTTCGATTCGGTGCACCGGAAGAAGATTATGACGGGAAACAAAGCAATATCCTTCTCTGTGGCCTTTTTCGCCGATGGTTTTCTACAAGGACGGTGTTCTGTTTAAGAGTTCACCAGGCCGTAGCACTGTTCAAAATTTGTTGGAAGTCTGCTGCTTCATTCAGTTTATTGATGAGACGCACCCTGGTCTCCCGCGTCTTGCGTCGAGTTGAGGTCACACACAAATGTCAAACACCTGAACTGTTCCTTATTCAGTTCTGACAGTTTGAAACAACTCACGATTTATTGACTTAGCTTTTGGCCGAGATACCCTTCATTGTCTGTTTAGTGACAATTGTAGTGCCACCAAAAAATGGAAATGGTTGCACCGAACAGCACTTTCAGTTTTCCCACGGTTTCGACGAACGTGTATTCACGAGCTACTTTGGACAGCATGAAACTGTTATACCGTTCGTGGTCTGGTGGACTGAGCATGCGCAGAAGGACACAAACTTTCGCGGCATCATCGAACTTTGAGGCATCTTTTGTCGAACAATTCCCTATAGCAGGAAATCCACGCGTCGAAGGTGTTGCCGCTCTCCTAATTGTACATGAATTCCGCCATGTTGCTTTATAGAGAATCGAGTTCAACCACTGCCTTGTCGCCTTGGTTGCGATATCGGTTATTCAACGAACGCGACTCACGATTACAGGTAAAAATAACTCCTAATTATGTTAACGATAAAATGATTGCACGTGAGCCGCGGGATGCAATCGCAATCATGATGCAAAACTATCAAAACGACGCACACCAAAACATTGTTGACATCTGTCATGCTGACGGGTGTCAGCCCTTCAGTAGTTTCCGTTACATCCACTAGATAGGGTTGTTGTTCCAACAGGAAATATCACACATTTTGAGTTGACGTTTGATTCTGTATCTTTCTGTTCTATTTTACAATAGGAGTAAATCAAAATAACAAATACATCACGACCTTGAGAAATTATATCGATTGCTGGCCATTGCCATATAAAATAACAAGACAGTTGATGAAAACTGAAAGAGGCACTCTTCCCATCTTTGCTTCAGTTATATCAACCATCAATATGAAACTAGCGATTTGAAATTGATTCACTGTAGTAGAACCCCTAGTTCCGAAGTTCACCTTGCAATCTGCACCTTGCTATACAGTCTTGCGCTTTTCAGTACCTTTCGGTACTAGTATCTTTAGCTTTGTTTTGATTCACTATGTTATTTTGACGGTGTGTTGAGTGCTCACAGCATATTTGACGGTATGTTGGTGCAGAGTTAGGTTACTAGGGCGAATCATTAAGATTGGGACCGATGTGCTAGTACTTCCTGAGCCAAAAAATATATCGATTACTTCTGGACTATCCAGCCGCTGGTTTTATCAGAGGCGGGATAGTCAAGTAGAAAATGGAAATAGATTTTGGCTCAGGAAGTACTAGCTCATCGATCCCAAGCCCAGTCGCAAGTTTAATAAATCATCTCTCAAAACGAAACTCACAACGAACAGCTCCTCAAATATTCTCACAAATCCAACAGCAAATCAACACAAAAAAGATTTTAGTACAGAAAAAGCGCATGAATGTATTGCAAGGTGCAAGATGTACTTGGGACCAAGGAGTTCTTAAGCAATGAGCCAATTTTTAATCGCTAGTATTCTCATGATTGTTGGTTGTATCTCAACTTTCGGCAGTCTCTCGACATTTGAACATGCTTGTGATTCCTGCGGCGGTGGTTGCCAAATGGTTGCCTAATCTGAATCAACCATTTTATGTACTGCCATTAGCGCATCAATTCATGAATTATGTATCATTAGCTACAAATATTGTTGCCACTGAGAAGAATTGAAAAATTGAACTATTTTGAAAATGAGTCTTCCATATAATACATTCAATAGCGTCCTCTGCACTGAATATTTACTTTCATAAATAAGTTTTCACTCGTTTCGTAAACATAGATTTTTACATAGAACAAATGTGTCGTGTATAGTACGAAACATTCATATTGCTTTCTACTATATCTGGTGAAATGCTATCATGACATCTTTGGCATAATGCACGAAATAAATTTCGTATAGACCAGCCAATCGCTGCATGCATGTAGTTGTTGCTGCTGGGATGGGTGGGATTAATTTATTTATTTATCCTATCAACAAAATTGAAGCGCTGTCGAGAGTTATAGCTTCGAACTCATTATTTAAGCATCTTCTCACGAGTCACCATGGCCTAGTGAAATCAACCGCGGATTCAAGAACAGCTCTATCCAAAAAAACAGGATCGAATCCCATGTCAGAAACGCCTGGACAACTCCACGTGGTTGCGTTTTTCCTTCTTCTTTCAATTACACGTCGAGTCGATAAAGAAGATCTGTTTGTCATCCATGCACCCAGCAGAGAGACGCTTCTTTTAAATTTGCAGCAAAATATTCGTAGCTCTTTGTATTTTTTTTATTCCTTTATTATCGAGATTTGCAGCCCTGGGCTGGTTCATCTTCCGTCGTTGTCACTCAAATACCTTTTGGGTATTTTTGTAGCTTATCCGGGGGTCAGATTCGAACTCGTGACTTTGGCGTGAGAGGTATGGATGTTAACCACTACGCCGGGGTCGCCCCAGCTCTTTGTATTGTTTTTGTGCAATGAACGAATGTTCTATCTGTTCTCAACAAATGCTTCGTGCTTTTGACAATTGCGCGTGTGCCAAAAATTACGAAGGAAGCTTTATAAAACGTACAAACCAGATTCGTTGCAGACTGGATTCGTTAGTGCTTCGATTTCGTAATATAAACTAAATTAAATTTTCAGTGTGTTTATAACACTGGGTTCAAAATGCACAATCGACGAAAAAGCAATCAATTCAAGCATTCGTTTCAAAAATGATTTTACATCTAGTGAACATTTACATGGTTGGAAATATTTCATGCATCAACTGAATATGTGTCTGAAGGTAACAATTCAAATTATTGTGTGTTATATAATTTTCCATACTACAAAATATTAAATCATTACGTGCATTTTTTAAGTCTTTTGAATTTTCGAAGTGTGTAATATCACATCGATGTATTTGGTTCCATCTTTTTATGGACATTCACGGTTTGAAGAACATTTCAAATTACACCGTATGTTCTTTTTTTGTTGCGTTGTTTTTCATGTAAATTATGAAAACACAATGGCAACCGAACAACTTTGGTCTCATGGTTGAGCTTGTAGAATGGTATAAAATCTTCATAAAGTTTTTCACGTTATTTGTTCTTAATGCACTTAAACAGATTACATTGTATCATTATCTTTTCAGTGTATACATCTTACGAAGAATAACATCTTTTCAGAACATACTTTCCCTCACGGGAACCCAACTCTGGAATCAACCTACCTGTCGTCGATGACACCGGTCGATGGCTTGTGGTGGACAAATTGTTGACAACATTGTAACTGAAATACTCCAGCTTAGGGCTGGTCACCGCCGGTAAGTGCGCCAAGGCTCTCCCGTGTCCCTCGGATAGGCAGCCGCCGAACAAGCTCCTTCCCGGGCCCCGATTCGTTGAATTATGCCTTCCTTTTGTCGTTGATTTCGTTGGAACGGAATTTCGACAATTTCGATTTTGATATTTCTCGGGTCAATCACTTTTCTTCTTCCCCTTTGTCACACTTTGCTGATCACTGACTTTCTTCGACAATCGATAATTTCAGGAAGTAGTTGAGTTCTTTTTTCTCTCTCTCTCTCTTAGCCAACCATAAGAACAACCAACACTTTATCGATCAAGAACTTTAGTGCACTCTGCAAATATTTACATCACCTTCATTACACTCAAGTACGCAGAGTACTTCAAGCGATTCCAGCCTCTTACCGGGATGGTAGTCGTTATTCTCACACTTGAACCCTTCCTGCAAAAAATAACAACAACAACAATAACAGCAACGTTGCACTTTGAGGCGTGAACATTCTCTCTCACTACACCGACGACGGCGGGGGTTGCACTAGTGGGCGGCGGCGGTGGATCGTGGCGCATTCCTTTATTTATGTCACTTTCACGAATGCGCTAAAACAGACTGTTTCACTGCTCTGGTAATCTGAAAATGACGGTCATTTTTTTTTCTGGAACCACGCTCATCACGACACATCACACACATTTCATTTATTATTGATGGTAGCGGTGGTCACCGAACGAGGAGGTGTGCTTGATATCACTATAATGGGCAGTACCGAGGGCAATTACTGTGATTTTCCACGGTTCGGAAAGCTGGGGACACGGACGGCGTCAGGGGCGTTTGTGGGTGCTCAAGGTCGGAACTTTAAATTATGGCTCCCACCGCCCTCTGCCGGGGAATTCAGTAATTTGAATGTAAATAATTGAGCGAGCTACAAACAGTGGTGCTGCTGGCTGGGAGGTGATTGCCCTATTCTTTAGATTTTTAACAAAGGTGATTGGGTTTTTTTCCAGTAAAAATGGGAAGTTTTTGCATTTTTGCATGTTATAATAATGTCGATATTTGAAGGACGATGACAATGAAGAAATCCATGTAACGTAAAAGTGAGGTTAAACGTCATATATGGCGCTCTTTCAAAATGGTTTATCGAGCTGTCTAAGTAAAGTAATTGGTGATAAAAAGATAAGAAAATCGACGATAATGACGATACTGACCAATTCCATACAGTTTTAAAAAACTATAAAGTTATTATAAATTCCAGTTTTAGATACTACAAACTTTAACCTCACTTTAGATTTACTTGGATTTCTCAATAACTGGATATCTACACAATACGGAGGTTTCAAATACCGATCTGATACTTAGGCAAAGATTATACCATGTAAGCTTGAAAACAGTCACCATTGAAATATGGTTCAATTCTTCAACATCACTCATAAATTAGTTGGAACTATATTAAGTGGAACAAATTATATGAAATTGAATGGTATCCGGAAATAATAAAAAGTAGTTCAGTGTAAACCATAAGTATACGTTAGATCGAATGAAATCAAATCAAACTTTGATCAAATTTCCATTCAAACTTATACTTTATTCACCTGTCAACACAAAAACAAACAAATACCAAACATGATTTTTGGAGTCCGAGCTCATTCATTTTCAACAATTAGAGCAATGCGCCCCTCTCTTAATATTCAAACATCCTGTTCTGTACATCGCGATCACTCTAAAATTTCCTGAAAATATTCGAGAACAAGTTCAATACAGAGCTTGAATGAGGGCTAATCAGACTTTGTCGATTTATCTTCATCGGTGCCACTGTGTGACACGAATTGCCTACATCTATTTTTCTTACACTCGAAAAAATCGACACATTGTTTTCACGTGAAAATTCACATAACTTTCACCTGAACACGTAACCAAATCTTCTTCAGTAAGAAGAGGTAAACACTACGTGCCATTGAAATGTAAGTGAAATTTGATTTCACGTAGAATGTGAATTCACGTGAAACTCACGTAGCTCTTACGTGAATTTCCACGTGTTTATTACTGGTTTTGGTAGTGGACGAAAATCAACGTGGAAACAACGTGTCGATTTTTTTGAGTGTAGGACGAAAGTTTACATCACTGCCTAGTATTCTGAAGTGAAAAAATGCAGTCAAAACTGCTTTTTGCTACCTTAAAGTATGCGCACAGCAAAATCTAGCCAAAGAAAAACTCGCAGTATAACATTATTTCTATTTATTTCTTAATCCGGAAAAAAATCATCGTAACAAAGGGTTAATTTTCGTATGCTATAACTTTACGTTTGATACCATCCATTAAGTTCTGCACAATGTCCTCAGTCACCTCTATGGAAACATTTTCCCAATTATTAGCTAAATATTGCTCACTAATAGCCTCTCCTTTCGATTTCCCTAGGTTTCGCTTCACAATTGCCCAATATCTTCCAATTTGACGAAGTTCTGGGGTGTTCGGAGGATTACATAATGGCAAGACGCTAAATCAGGCCAAAACAACACAGAACTCGTGTGTGTTTTGGCAGACACTCGTTGAGCTAAACTTGTGGGTTAATCGTACCTGTAGTTATGAAGATATTGTTCTTCAAACCAAAACTACAAATAGCCTGCCAAAGCATGTGCTTTTTAGAAAACTTCGACCAATTTTTGGCCTTGAAATGGTCGTTAACCTTTCCACGTTGTAATGCGGTATAATACTAAATACCAGGATGCTGTTTGAACTCTGCTTTGACGTTTGTTTCAACATCCTTAACCACGCAGCTTAACATTTGTCGGCAATTCATCGTACAGCTTACTCGCTCTTGTTTTCGAACTGCTTTCCTGCTTATCGTTCCTGTTTGGGGTTTTTATTACCTTAAACAACCTAAATCCTGTCGCTTTCTTCCTTTTTTGAACGAAATTATACGATGTTTTGGACATTTTTACATCTCGGATGGAAAGGTTCGGGTTATCCTTAATCAGCCGTTCAGCATTGTTCAGCTTGATAGAGTGTTCATTAGCCTGGGACACGGACATATGAAAGAAAAAAAATCTCTTCGAATTTTGGGAGCCTTTGGGGTCTGATAATAACTGTGCAAAATTTAAGCTCGATCGGTGAAACTATATTTTAGCGCCCGTGGTTTCAATTTTCCATAGGATTTTCCATGGGGAAACTTACTTTTATAAAGAAAAATCTGGCGAGATGACCCGTTGCCCTTTAAAAATAAGTCAATTCAATCAATCTCTGGGGAATCTTCCAAACTTTTTTTCGAAGACCGCAAAGTGATCCGACGCTTGTGGAAAAAGTTAATTAGCTAAAACTGTTTACTGTCCAAACGAACGGCTCATTGAACTATTTTTTCTAACAACACTGCCACCTGCAGCGTGACCTGCAGCCTGCTACTGACTTGTCAAAGCAACCACGTAGTATGGGACGTTCACTCAGCATGGAGGAAAACCGATATCTAGCGCATAGAACAGTTTGACAGTTGACACCGTTTGAACAAAATTACACAAAGCTCCTGTTCAAATTATAAACTGTTGCTATTCTTCAAGCAAGAGGTAATAGCAAAACAATGTTTGTAGTCAAAAGTGTCGATTTTTTTGGTTGGCCCCGTTTTGAACGCGCTTAGAGCAAAAAGAAAGTTTCTAAAGACTGCCCAAGAAAGTATGGACTTCGAAAGTATGGAGTCCGAAACAGTTTCCATTTCGCAATAATTGATAACTAGTTCTTTTTTGTAGCTGCATCCTGTTTTTTACTTTTATGTCTCAGCACATATTATGTGTAGCGGTTAAATCGTTTCCAACAGTTTGTATCAAAATGCGTGGACTTTCAGTGGAACAACGTCAAAATATTGTGCACCACTGGTAGAGAGAATCCGGAATGTCACTGAGGAAGTTGACAAAAATAGAAGGAGAAAAGCCTGTCCACGTAAAATTTCGGACACTTTTCTTCCACAGTAGATTTTAATTTATTTCACGGATCGCTGAAACGTTTTACTTATATACTGCATTTAATGAAACTCTCTTGTTACAATCAGTAAAATAACGTCGAATCAAGTGCTAGTACGCAAACGCATTTTGAACGAACGGGAGAGAAATTTGAATTTTTCGGCGGTACGCGGTCTTCCCAAGAAACTAAAGTACCGTGTTTTGTGTTTGAAAATCATCTGACCAGTGATTGACTGTGCATCGGAAGGTTGGAAGTGAAACAAATCGAAAGGTATGCTTTCAACAAATGGACAAGAAGGTGGGAATTATTATTGAGAAAAATCCCAGTCTTTCTGTGCGGAATGTGGCTCGCAAAGTTGGAAAGTGAAAAATTATACGCACAAATAAAGAACTACAGGCAAGGACAGAAGGTGTACAAAGTCAAAAAAGTGCCCAACCATGATGACAAGCAAAATTTCACTGAAAAAAGTTGTGCTAAGCAGCAGTTTTTGGAAACATTTTTTTGTATCACGAAACATACGTACTCGAAGACCTTAAACAGGGTCTGTTTTTTCATATTGCAATGCAAAGGAACGCCGTTGTCAAGTATTGCTCGACAAATTCCCGAAGAAGTATTTGATATGGCATGCCATCTGTAGTTGTGGTCGAAAATCTTAAAGGTTCGTCTCTACCGGCACTATCAATAAGAATGTGTACAAGAAAGAATGTCTAGAAAGGCGGTTGCTACCGTTTATCAGAAGCCACGGTTCTCTTGCTCTGTTTTGGCCTGATTTGGCATCTTGTCACTATGCGAAATCCGTTATAGAATGGTATAATACGTGCCATAAACAGCCAATCCACCTAATTGTCCAAAACTTTGCCCAATAGCGAAATACTGGGCTCTAGTTAAGTGTGAAACTCTTCGAAACTAAGAAGAAGAAAACAAAATGTTACCGTTGATTTCAATAAAAGATGAAGAATCATCACGGCGGGTGCGTATCTGAGGATACCGCACGGAAACTTATGGCGGGTGAAACACAGAAAGTTCGAGAATTTTACTGAAAGAAGGTCAACTGTTTCTTATGTAGACATAACTCTATTATCGTGAAATAAACAATCGGTTTTGTCGTATTATGTGGAATTTTTTGCTGCTATTATTTTGGTGTGCAAAATTTCACGTGGACAGGCTTTATATGGTTCAGTCGAAATCACTGGAAACAAACGCACTGCCAGGGAGAAAGCGAGTCCCGTTGACAGCATTTGATGACCCATAATTGAAGTTCGGTTCATACCCTCATACACTCAAGTATTGCTCTCGAGCAAACAAAATTTTTTCAGGTAACTATATACGTATGTTCAAAAATGATGACTTTGTTGTGCTGATTTTGAAAGCTCACATGAGGCTGTGGAGTAATGGAAGAAATGTTTTCTTTTCGAAAAAAAACATTCTAGTATGACAGCTCCTGGCAGTTACAGAAATCTGAAATATCAATGATTTAACTGTTCATATTGAGCATTATTTTTTTAAAGAAAGGAGAGTTTCAAGTTGATTATTCTAGGGTTAAAAGGGCCCTCTACTTGTGATTTGACCAAGAAACACAGACATACAGGAAGCAGAAAATACCAACGCAATTTCCGGATCAGAAGTGTCATTTCAAAATGAGGGCCCGGAAGCTGTACAACCGTTTTTTGGACAACCCCTCCCAGTGTGTTTTGATGAACGACGAATCGTACGTAAAAACGGATTCCAGAACACTGCCCGGTCCTCAATACTACACCAAATCGGTTGCAGAGAGTGTCTCTACTGCAGATACGACTGTTGAGACGGCGAAAAAGTACTCGTTTGGAAAGCAATGTGTACGTGTCTCAAAGTCGCGAAAATGAACCCAATCAATCAATCGATCAATTTTCACATGTGGCTTCCATTGACTACACAAAAGCAACAATAAATGCTATAATTTACCGAAACAAGTGCTTGCAGAAAAGGTTGCTTCAACCAATTCGGAAGTAAGAGAATCGTGCTCTCTTTTGGCCGGATCTGGTCACTTTACACTTTACACACAAAAAATGAAAAAAAAATCTCCTCGTTTAATTCCAGACAATGGAGACGTAAACAACGAAATTGTTCGCAATCTTTCAAGCGCCAAACAACAATGCTTGCTGTCTTTCATACAACAAGCTAGATTCAGGCGATATCTGGCTTAAATTTACATGAAATGTCTCATTATTTTCTCTAAAATTCAGCATTCCCTTTATGTGCATTAGATGACGCACAAGACTAAATGTTTCATTCTATCTTTGCAGTGATTTTCTGATAACAACGTTGATTTCGTGTGAAAAAGTATCAACTCAACCAAACTGTCCCAATTGCGACCGATCGAACACTACTAGGCAATCGCCAAGCGGAACTCCAAAAAGGCGGATGTGATGGCCCAAAACATGTCAGACTTCAAGAAAAACTGGGCAGCAGTGTTCAGGAAGTGCACAAAAACTACTGTGCTGAACTTAATTCATCGATTGTATTACCAAAATCATTCGATTTGTTTATGAGATTAATTAATATTTTTACATGTTAAGCTGAAAAAACAAACGTTGGTTCGAAAATTTGCAAATTGTCTATAGATTTATTTATTTTTTTATGTTTATAACTACTTTTCGATACACTCAATGTAACAGATAATTTCCGAATATAAACAGCGATCCCAAAGCGTTGGAGTTGACAGCAAGAAATCAATTATTGAGATATTATAAAACATTAACCACCTCTTCCTTAGCCCAATTCTATGGTTTTTACTTTCGATATTATACATTGCAACAACATTGTATTTTCGTCATTCCACTGGTGGTTCTTCTTTTGTTTCAAAAAAAAAAATGGGCGAAGTATGTCACGAAATGCGCTCAGCAGGCTTTGTGATGTAAGGTGTGGCCAGCATTGGAGCAAACAATTTTTCATTCTTACAGCGACCCTAGTGGTCGGATTTGTAAACTATGGCATCTTATGTGTTCCCATAAAAAAAACCAACATCAGATTTTTTTTCGCGGTGCAGTTCGAACGTGTTTCAGAGAAATGCAAAATGGAAGAAGAAAGAAGAAAAATAATTGTGCGCAATCATTTGGAAAACCCCTTCGTGGTCTGGACCGAAACTTGCTAAAATGTTGGGGTTTCCCCAGAATACCGTGTGGCGTGTTTTGAAAAAGTACAGAAAAACTTTGTCGACGGATCGCAAGCCTCAAAGCAAGCGTCGGACGGGCACTGTCAACCGTCAACTGCTCAACAAAGTCATCAAGAACATTAAGGCAAACCCCAACATCTCCGGCCGAGATTTGGCCCAAAAGTTTCGCGCCGCACGCAGTACCGTGCAACGGATTCGTCTCCGGGAAGGCTTCAAGTCATACCGTGCCTGTAGACAACCAACTAGGGATCAAAAACAGAACAATGTGGCCAGAATCGCCACAATCGTGCCACAAAACTGTATCATCAGGGGCTGACAAAATTCAATTGTTGTCTCCTCATGGACGATGAAACCTATGTAAAGGCCGATTTCAAACAGCTCCCGGACAAAAAATTTACTTGGCTATGGCTCGGGGATATGTTCTGCCAAATTCAACTTTGTGTTTGCAGATAAATTTGCCCGTAAATACATGATTTGGCAAAGGCATCTATAGCTGCGGAAGATCAAGGTTTTCATCACTGATAAGACATTTAATTAAGAGCTGTACAGAACGGAATGTCTCCAAAAGCGAATATTGCCATTCATCAGATCCATCAATGAACCTGTCATGTTTTGGCCAGATCTTGCAAGCTGCCATTACAGTAAAACAGTGCTACACTGCCTCTAACCGCATATCAGTCCCATATTACTTTTTGACACTTTTGAGCAGAATACGAGAGATAAAGGTCCTGAAGCTTTCGTAGGTATCAGAAAGCCACAAGCGAAATTGTCAAGAGAATTTTCTTAACTTGTGAAATTCAATCAATTCTTGATAATCAAATCAATTCGTTCATGTTTGAGAAGTGTCAAAGCAGCTTAGTACCTATTAAATCGAAAACTGAATCAGATAACACCACGTGAAACTTAATAATAAAAATCCTTTTAGTTATTACACCTTGCGCAATACTTTGCCTCGAATTAAATTCCATCCCCATCAGCACCGTCCACAATTCATCTGAGCACCCGATAATGTCATCTGGTTATTTACCAACCAAACAACTCACGACACACGCTAGATTAGCACCTTTTCAAACTTTTACATTGGCAAGCAAACGTTCATCCCACAATTCAACAAACATCCTCTTCACGAGTTGAATCTTCTGTGTCACCATACGAATTCCTCGCTTCTAGCTATTTGCACAATCACACCAAAAAACATCGAATCCTCCATGATTCCTTAGAATACTTCTCAAATTCCCAACAGAGCCGTTCACCACGCATCGCACTGCCGGCCACATGCACCACATCTTGACCATGGCAAGGTCCGACGAAGTTATTCTTCCACTTTTCCACTTTAGCACCATTCTCGGAATTCTCAAAGCGCTTCTTCTTCTTCTTCTTCAAACACCCTACGAACAACCCGGCGCGAGTTTCTTTCTGACGGCTTGAGTTTGAGCAACCGCCTCGTTTCAATATTTGCGAAAGCTGGATTCAACCTTGCTGTTGGCTTCTCTTACCACACCACACAAATGCACCTTGCGTGCCACAACTGCAGCACCCTTGATGGAAAGAAAAACGGAGCAGAAAAGTTCTAATCAGAACTTCCGAATGATCCTCGCGGGTAAACAACAACATCCGAACGCACCGGTCAATGTCGACTAACTGCGCACGCGTATCACCAGGAGAGCCCAAAGAACCCCACCGTGCGACGTCGTTGAAGTCGGTGCTGCTGCCATTCACAGGATAAAGGATCGACGTCACAGCGACGGCGCCGCAGCCGCAGCAGCAACAACAACAACAACAACAAGCAACCAGATGAAAGAAGCTCCCCCGAAGAATAATCACTGATAGAGACCGGGTCGATCGGTTTATCGGAATCGGAACGAGCCTTGGTGGGAGGTGGAGAGTGCTCTCCGGTATTAGAGAACAATGGTGTGGGTAATGAGGGTTGGTGTGCGATTTTTGTGCGATCGAGCGAGGATGAAGAACGCGACTGCGCGACTGGCGGACTATTAGATAAAGCCGTAGGTAGGTTGGAAACTTAGCGCCTGTCGCATCAAAGCCGTCCGTCGCGGTTCGGTACTAGATATAACAGACTCTGTCTGTCTGGTAGTATGCCGCTAGTATCCGATAGTAGTATGTACTCGGGGCGGCAGTATATCAACAACAATAATAACCATCTGACAGAAAGGGGTAGGCGCAGGTTGCTAGAGCAACGAGTGGGTGATCGCCGACTGTTGGCGGGTGGATGAGGGCGGCATGGGAGCAGTAGAAGCTTTTCGGGTACTCGGGAACACAGCAAACGAGAGATAGAGAGAGATAATGATGCTCAGTAGTGTGAGTAGGGTCAAGTGGTGGCTGATGGGAGAATTTTCTTTAGAAAGAA
>JASCZW010017420.1:0-17072 GCA_034211315.2 Aedes japonicus | reverse complement strand
ATTAAAATAAAAGAGTTGTTTAACAAAGAACTAATCTTAATTTAGTTTCGGTGGTCGATGGAGGGTTGGCCAGCTGGTTGGCGCAATCCGTAAATTGATAATCTGTCCTTTGAGGATCAGCAATTTAATAAAAAGAGTTGTTTATACAAGAATTAAACTTTTATTTCGTTCGGTTTGTGCGCCTAATATGGTGCCGATTCGTTCGCCGCAACTGAAAAAACGCCTCCATGTAGAGCGAGCCGTCGGAACAATTTTACCCAGCTGGTTGGCGCAACCCACTAATAAATAATCTGTCCTTTTGAGGACAACCAATCCAGTTCAGAGAGTTGTTTGTATAAGAATTAAATTAATATTTCGTTCGGTTTGTGCGCCATTTAATCTAGGGCCGATTTGTTCGTCACGACTGCAGGACAATTCTCCGTCGGTGAAAAATTTTTCCTAACTGGTTAGCGCAACCCGCCATGAATCAATAAATCAATTAAATTTCTAATTTAAGAGAGTTATTTGAACAAAAGTTTATCTTACATTTCAGTCGATTGGCAGTCATATTGGATTTTGCCAAGTCGTTACTAGGCAACAGTGTACTACTAAATTTGTTTTTATTTTCATTTTTTGTCTTACACACTTGATTACAATTTATAAGTGATTATCCCACTAGGCTCTTCAGCTTTATTTTAAGTGTTTTATGTGTTTAATGTGTTTATTGTTTTATGTGTTTTAAATAATTATTCAGATCAGCCCTTGGGGTATTGTTAGTTAAATTTTGATAACCTAGTTCAACAACTACAACTACAATTTGAAAATCCTAGGGGTGGGGAACTAAATTCCGGATGATCTGGTGATCCGATGTCAGGCAGCGTGCCCTGTACCGATTGCTAGACTCACTAAAACGATCGTGGAGCATTTTTATCTCGGCCAGACGGTGGACCTCAGATGTTGTTGTCCTCGGAGTGGCAACAGTGTACTATGCAGCGGATCCATAAAATCAGACCATATTCTAGGTACGAAATTAACCTTATATTCACAACTTTGGCCTCGTTTATTCATCGCATAGTAAAATGTAGAATATAAAAGTTTTCAATGGAAAAGTAAGAGTGAGCGGTTGTGTATTATTCGATGGGATTATTCATACCAACACTTATATAACTAAATGAATATAGTGGGAATTTTAATGTTTTGAAATGGAATGGCCGATTGATCAAATGAGAAAGTCATTTAGATGTTATAAAGTAGCTTTATATTCCGTATAGTATACCCAATATAGCCGAATTTCCGGAGCATTAATATAAATAAATGCCCGGAGCGATGAAATAAACAAACTTTACTGAAATTCATCCGAACAAGAATCTTTAATGATATCCATATCCCTCGAAAGTTTTCGACTCAATAATGTTAGTTGGTGACTTTTCATGGTCCAGTACAGCAAACGCCTTGTTAAGCATGCCTTAGCAAAGATATAACTAGTTGAATATCGTTTCTAGCTAAATTAATGTATGAGTTATAGTTAAAATTGTAATCGTGCGCTACATAATCGCCTGAGTCAAGGAACATGTACCCTATATACTTGTATATAACCTTATAACAACTGCAAGATAATTTTTGTTATTTTCTGTTTGATAAAACTTCCTGAACTTTCAAAATTTTTAGAGACGCTTACACATCTGATAATGTTACAATTGATTATAGAGTTTTTATAACAATCAATAAACCTGTCGGATATTTTCTGATAACGAATTTTCTCGTAATTTGAATTCTAGAGTATTTCAATGTTTATCATTACCCTTGAAATCCAGAATTGCATAAATTGCAAATCTTTGATTCTTTGAAGATGAATTATGCAAAGGCATACTACAACTCAGATTGTTTACAAATGATCCGAATGGTATGGTATTTAAAGGGTGAATGTTGAAAAGGAGACAAGGTATCAGTCAAAATATATGTTTGTATGTGCGTATTATAGAATTTCCTCCGCTGCCTGTCGTTACTGAAATCCCCCAAACGATGCAAAACATTGTTAATGGTTCCGGCGATGGTGAGAATTCCGAGATGCAGGCCATTCAGGCACAGTATGACATACGAATAAACATTTAGTAATGTTAGGCGATTATGATTATAGGAATGAGCAAAACTATCATAAATTTAATAATTTTATATTCCCTACACGGAAAAAAATCCGTGCCCGGATCCGTGAACTGCAGTCATGAATTCGAGAACAAGCACAAATACACCGTGAACTGAATCACGTAATCATGAACTAAATCACGTTTTTAGGTAAAAATCCTGAAAACGTGAACTAGTTCAAGGTCCGTTTTCATTTTCGTGAACGCTTTTGTTTCTGTGTAACAGATCCTCAACTATCTTCTATAAAAGATAGTCCATCGTAAAACGTGCAACCGTGGCCGTGTCATCATTTAAACCAAAAGGCCCTTTTCAGGGCCACTAAAGAGTTATAAAGAGTGTACAACAGAATTTTCCTACGCCCTGACTTCATAAAACCAAACGGCTCTTTTCAGGGCCTCCAAATAATATCTCAAGAGCGTACAATAGAATTTTCTTACATACTGGCTTCAAAACGCTGGTCTCATGTCCCATAAGAGCCGCACCCGTCATATTGTGACTTAAACTGCTTCTATCGGTAAGGGTAAGCGACCGGCACGAATAATAGAAACACTTTTAACGCTAATAATAGCCACACAGAATTTCCCTGACATTATTATGCATCACTTGGTTAAACGTAGTCTACGTCTACCGGTCGTGTCTTGCACACAACCCCACTGATTTTTTAGTAATTATTAGTTCTGACTACTGTTAACTAAGCTTAAGTAATGCACTGCATTTGGGGAAAAAATACAGCCCTCATGCAGATTAGAGACATTATACAGATATTGCGATAAAGTTACAGATTTTTATTGATATAGATATCCTCAGTAATATGATATTGAGACAATTTGACTTGTTCATACCTGTGAAAGTTTTTTACGTTTTTATTATTGCAAACCAAATACCTAATCACATATGTGTATTCTCGCGCCGCGCAAGTGTACTGTTGATTCATTTATGTAACTATCGTGTCGTTTAGCTGTGAATTCGTTTGTTATTTCCAATAGTTTACTGATCATCCTGTGTTTGCTGGCATATTGTGTTGAAAAAGTTTCCCGTCTCCGCGCCCATTCTCTCATCTGCCGTAGATCAATAAATAACGAAGAAGCATTTAGCACGTGATCAACGTTATTTGGAAGTTTTGCACTACGTTGCCTACTGAAAGGCTTTCACAAAATGGTAAAAACCTGTGCCGAATGCTGTGAGTCGATCACTGGCATTGATTTTGTTATCTGTCGTGACTACTAGCCTGGGACACGAACATATGGAAGAAAAAAATCAGTGGGGTTGTGTGCAAGACACGACCGGTAGACGTAGACTACGTTTAACCAAGTGATGCATAATAATGTCAGGGAAATTCTGTGTGGCTATTATTAGCGTTAAAAGTGTTTCTATTATTCGTGCCGGTCGCTTACCCTTACCGATAGAAGCAGTTTAAGTCACAATATGACGGGTGCGGCTCTTATGGGACATGAGACCAGCGTTTTGAAGCCAGTATGTAAGAAAATTCTATTGTACGCTCTTGAGATATTATTTGGAGGCCCTGAAAAGAGCCGTTTGGTTTTATGAAGTCAGGGCGTAAGAAAATTCTGTTGTACACTCTTTATAACTCTTTAGTGGCCCTGAAAAGGGCCTTTTGGTTTAAATGATGACACGGCCACGGTTGCACGTTTTACGATGGACTATCTTTTATAGAAGATAGTTGAGGATCTGTTACACAGAAACAAAAGCGTTCACGAAAATGAAAACGGACCTTGAACTAGTTCACGTTTTCAGGATTTTTACCTAAAAACGTGATTTAGTTCATGATTACGTGATTCAGTTCACGGTGTATTTGTGCTTGTTCTCGAATTCATGACTGCAGTTCACGGATCCGGGCACGGATTTTTTTCCGTGTAGGGAATATAAAATTATTAAATTTATGATAGTTTTGCTCATTCCTATAATCATAATCGCCTAACATTACTAAATGTTTATTCGTATGTCATACTGTGCCTGAATGGCCTGCATCTCGGAATTCTCACCATCGCCGGAACCATTAACAATGTTTTGCATCGTTTGGGGGATTTCAGTAACGACAGGCAGCGGAGGAAATTCTATAATACGCACATACAAACATATATTTTGACTGATACCTTGTCTCCTTTTCAACATTCACCCTTTAAATACCATACCATTCGGATCATTTGTAAACAATCTGAGTTGTAGTATGCCTTTGCATAATTCATCTTCAAAGAATCAAAGATTTGCAATTTATGCAATTCTGGATTTCAAGGGTAATGATAAACATTGAAATACTCTAGAATTCAAATTACGAGAAAATTCGTTATCAGAAAATATCCGACAGGTTTATTGATTGTTATAAAAACTCTATAATCAATTGTAACATTATCAGATGTGTAAGCGTCTCTAAAAATTTTGAAAGTTCAGGAAGTTTTATCAAACAGAAAATAACAAAAATTATCTTGCAGTTGTTATAAGGTTATATACAAGTATATAGGGTCCTATAGGGTACATGTAGCGCACGATTACAATTTTAACTATAACTCATACATTAATTTAGCTAGAAACGATATTCAACTAGTTATATCTTTGCTAAGGCATGCTTAACAAGGCGTTTGCTGTACTGGACCATGAAAAGTCACCAACTAACATTATTGAGTCGAAAACTTTCGATGGTAATTTTGGGTCGCTGGTTTCAAATATGCTATTTAAATTGTCGTCTTAGCACAGAGAACAGGCATGGATGTCCATATACCTTTTCTTGAAAAACGTGTGTAAAAGTAATTATGGACAGCCGGTATGAAAACCAACTGCTTTAATAAACTAACAAAACTTTTCAGGTTATGTGCTAGGTTCTTTGTTAATAAACATTGACATGACAGTTATCGCATAACTGCAGCGCCGCCTACTGGGAGCATAACGACATACATTTGAAATATCGGTTTAAAGTTTTACACAAATAGCAGACCGAAGATGAACGTCTGTTCTCTGTGGTCTTAGGCCACACTACCGTGACCACTTTATTGTACCCTGGAATGTCCGGAATATCCGAAAAAATGATAAATCAATTTGTCTCGACAGCAATGTGATTATTTTTGGATGTGTGGTGTGGAGCAATGTGATTATTTTCAAAACCATTTGTACATAAAATGTAAGTAAAACGACGTGGAGAACAATATAAAGGGCGATACGGTCAAAATTTGGTCAATATCAACTTGACGTATTTCTTTCAATTTTGCATTTAAAAAACCTGAACACCCCTCATTTTGAAGGTGTGTGTGTGTGTAGAATGTTGCTCCTATTTTGATTTTGGAATTCACTCTTCAGTTATCAAAATGCCGTCCAAGCAAGAAGAGCAGCGTATCAAAATTTTGCTCGCGCATCGCGAAAATCCGAGCTACTCGCACGCAAAGTTGGCAAAATCGCTAAAAGTTGCCAAATCAACCGTTACAAATGTGATTAAAGTGTTTGAGGAACGTTTGTCGACAGCCAGGAAGTCTGGATCGGGGGGAAATCGAAAACCGGAAGCCGCTGAGACGACAAAGAGAGTTGCCGGTAGTTTCAAGCGAAACCCTAACCTATCTCACCGAGATGCCGCAAATAAGCTGGGTGTATCGTCTACAACCGTCCATCGAGCCAAAAAACGAGCCGGACTATCGACTTACAAGAAGGTAATCGCGATGATAAACAAAATACGACGGCCAAAGCGCGATCCCGGAGGCTGTACACGACGATGCTGACGAAGTTTGATTGCGTGGTAATGGACGACGAAACCTACGTCAAAGCCGACTACAAGCAGCTTCCGGGACAGGAGTTTTATACGGCAAAAGGAAGGGGAAAGGTAGCAGATATTTTCAAGCACACGAAACTGTCAAAGTTCACAAAGAAATATCTGGTTTGGCAAGCCATCTGTACCTGTGGCTTGAAAAGCAGCATTTTCCTAGCTTCCGGGACTGTCAACCAATAAATTTACGTGAAAGAGTGTTTGAATAAACGTCTGCTGCCTTTCCTGAAGAAACACGGTTGTTCCGTACTGTTTTGGCCGGATTTGGCATCTTGCCATTACGGTAAAAAGGCCATGGAGTGGTACGCATCCAACAACGTGCAGGTGGTTCCCAAGGACAAGAACCCTCCCAACACGCCAGAGCTCCGCCCAATTGAGAAATACTGGGCTATTGTCAAGCGGAACCTAAAGAAGACCAAAAAAACTGCTAAGGACGAGCAGCAGTTCAAGGAAAACTGGCTTTCTGCGGCGAAGAAGGTGGACAAGGTGGCTGTACAAAATCTGATGGCAGGGGTCAAGTGTAAGGCCCGGCAATTCGGATTTGGAAAAGCGGAAGCCTAACTGAATATTTTTCTTGAATTTTATACTAATTGAACTTGAAAAAGAAATATAATTTGATTTTTTAAATAAACGATTTCACCGATTTACACGCGTTTTCCCTTGACCAAATTTTGACCGTATCACCCTTTATGGTTCAGTAAGTGGCCATTGCATGGTCTTCCGCAAGTTCCGGAACATTCGTAAAACTTGGTAACTCAGCAATTTTATACCAAAAAAAAGCAGTGGGTCTTAGAATTTCACAACATTTGGTAAGTTAGTTCGTTTCTAAAAGTATATGACTATATTTTTTTTTTGTCCTTGGGGTTCCCATTTTGAGATAGGGTGATCCAAAACTAAATTTTCGACAAATTTATAGTTTTTAAGATTTGGACCGATTTAAAAAAATTTCTGCATAAATAAAATGAGTTTTCAGAAAAAGTATGTGCATAGAAAAATTAAATTTTATTTTATTATCAATGATGAAAACGTCCAGTCGTTAGTATTTTAATGGCGACTACAATTTTCATGTAAGTTTCAAAACAGTAAAATCAGACGATGTACGTTAAGGCATTATATTGATTGTAATGATTTATTCCAATATACGTTTTCATCCTTTTTTGCTATTATCACAAAAGAAGGATATACACTGACAAAAAAACGAGAGGAAACCATAGGAATATCGTATGGAAATTTGAAAGAAGATACTATTGCATATTTCATACGATTCTCTAATGGAAAAAATGATCAAATGAAAATTTTCTTCACTGAAAAAAAAAGTTGCAATCGGAATTCGAACCATGAACCTCGGGGTCCAGAGATGATCTACAATCCCACGAGACTATCAAAAAGCGTGTCACTGAACTTTGAAGAGTCATGTACAATTTATGCTCTAGGGGGGATGGGGTTTGAAGTTAAGTAACAACAAGCAAAGTTTGAAACAACAAGCAAAGTTTGAAACAACAAGCGAAAGCAATAAGCTTGAAACGTTAAGGAAGAAAGGAAGATGTGAATTCAGTACGTACATGTGAATTACATGTACATTTATTTGAAAATACAAACCTCAATTGATCCACCTATTGTGAGATCTGACCCTTTTTTCACTTCCCTGGTAGTACTAGGAATACGAACCCGGATGTGGTAATTGTGGTCCTGGAATCTTGATATCATCACCATTGTACTTACTTTTGAGTTCTCATGTTATTCGACGTGTCGCATGATGAGTTTTAACCCAAATTAGAATTTGGCCACCATCCCGGGAGTCACCGGAATATCAACCCGGATGTGACCAATGTGGTTCTGGACTCGTAATATCATTGCCATTGAACTTACTTCTGAATTCTCATTTAATTTGAGGTGTCACATAATGGGTTATGATCTAAGTCCGAAATTGACCACTTCCTCGGCGGTATCTCCGGAACCAGTAAACCAATTCCAATAAATTTACAAAGTACAGTACCTTTCAAATATTGTTTCATTCAAATCGGTTCTGTAGTTGCTTGAGAAACTGAGTTAGAAAATTCGTTACATACATACAGACATGTGTTCAGTTTATTGAGCTGAGTTCGTTGTATGTAACACTAGACCCAGTAGGCCTTGACTTAAATGGCGATTTTCCAAGATATATACTTATATTTATATGCATATGTATATATATTTATATACACTTCTTTGTAAGAAGGGTAAAATCGTGGTATATTGGATCTATTGCGAGATTTATGTTTTCACATATTTTACGCGTTTCTCATACGTTCCCAGACACTGGCCTCCCGGAACCAAGATTGCGCAAGTTTGCGCAAGATGAAATCCAGATTTTCGAAAAGCTGGCAAAAAAATCTTCAAAATAAGTCTACTGTGGTGTATGTGCGCGTGTGTGCTCACATTTGAATATTTAGTTGAAGTTTTTTTTTCCGATTCTCCATACATTTTATATGGGAGCAAAAGATCACGACCACGTAGGTCCCATACTTTGAAAAATTGTAGAGAGCGCAATTCTCATCCAATCTGCATAAAATTTTGGAAAAGGAAACTTCAAATAGTGTACAAAATTAAAAATATATTTATTGTAAAATGAGAAAGTCGATTTTTCGACTTTTTTCCGCCTTGGAATCACTGTGCGTTTGGGAGACAATTTCAGCTCGAAGAAGCTGTCGAACCATTAATTTCCGTTGATCCGCCTCATCCTCTCCATATTTTGATCGTTTAAAACGATATTGCAACAAGTAGTGCCAACAACAGATATGATCTTACTGCCTTTGACTTCAAAAATGCTAACTATGATGTAATGAGCCAACGATTGATGGAAATCGATTGGTTTGCTGTCTGTCTCTGCGCTGAGGTCGATGATTGTGTAGGCAATTTTTTGCAGATTCTTCATCAAGTTTTCAACGGTTGTGTGCCTCTACAACGTCCGCCGTTGAAACCTCCATGGTCGAGTCGAGAACTTCGAGTTTGTAAAATAGAACGAAATATTGCTCGTCGAACATACCGATCTCATCGATCATCTCTTAACAAGTTTTCCTATAAATGTTGTAGCCAACGGTATAAACGGCTTAACAACAGGCTCTATCGAAATTACGCAAGAAAAACTGAGCGTGATATGAAGCGAAAACCTAAACGATTTAGGAACTTTGTTAACTCAAAGCGTAAAGATACCGGATTGCCTTCTGTAATGCACTGGGACCATTGCTCGGCGAATACACAGGAAGAAAAATCCTCCTTGCTGGCTGATTTTTTTCAATCAGTCTTCGAGGACCCTCGAGATGACTGCAATACTTCAGATGCGCTGAGGTATGTACCGCGTGATGTCATTGATGCTGATACCTTCACTGTATCTGCAGACAATTTGGCTAAGGCACTGTCTAAATTGAAAACGTCGTACCAACCTGGACCGGATGGAGTTCCTGCCTGTGTGCTGAAAAAATGCTCTGAGAGTCTGATTGTCCCTCTACTGCACATCTTCAACTTGTCAATGCAGCAATGCATCTTTCCAACTCTCTGGAAGGCCTCTTTCATGTTCCCGGTTCATAAAAACGATGCGAAGAATAATATAAGGCACTACTGAGGGATTACGTCCTTATGCGCTGTGTTCACGTGTGAAACAATACATCAGCCCTAAGCAGCAGCATGGATTCTTTCCTGGACGAAGCGTAACAACTAATCTCGTGGAATTTGCATCGTTATGTATTCAAAACGTTGGACGTGGGATGCAGACTGATGCCGTTTACACCGATTTGAAAGCAGCATTTGATCGAGTTAGTCACGCGATTCTAATAGAATCTTGAAACTTGAAAAGCTTGGAGTTTCAGCTCAGCTCGTTGCATGGCGTAGGTGTTACCTGTGTGGTAGAAAACTGGCAGTTAAAATTGGCACTGCTGTCTCTGACTGGTTCACTAACGGCTCTGGCGTCCCACAGGGAAGCAACTTGGGTCCGTTGCTATTCTCGCTCTTCTTCAATGATGTCGCCTTGCACCTTGGCCGATGATATGAAAAAATACATGATTGTTGAAAAAATTTCGGACTGTATCGAATTGCAAAATCTTCTTGATCGGCTTAGTGCCTGGTGTCGTGCAAATTGTATGACGCTCAGTGTCCAGAAATGTTCGGTAATTAGTTTCCAACGAAAAATACGACCTCTCATTTACAACTATGTTATCGGCGATGAAACACTTGCACGGGTGGATTCTGTACGGGATCTCGGAGTCATTTTGGACAAGGACCTTACATTCAAGGAACATTACGAGGAAATCATCGAGAAAGCGCGTCGTCAACTAGGTTTCGTATCCAAAATTACAAAAGAGTTTCGTGATCCGTATACGCTTAAATCGCTGTATGTTTCATTGGTTCGACCCATCTTGGAAACATCATCTGTCGTGTGGGACCCTTACCATATAACAGTAGCCGACCGAATTGAAGCTGTACAACGGAAGTTTATTAGATTCGCCGTTCGCTTCTTTCCCTGGAATGACCCACTGAATCTGCCACAGTACGAAGCTAGATGCCAGCTGCTGGGCTTGAATTCATTGGAGCACCGTAGAAAAAATGGTGAAGCTGTGTTCGTTTTCAAAATGTTGGCTGGTGAATTTGACGCTCCGAATCTACTGGCTATGTTGGACGTGAACGTACCTGGGTATACACCCCAAGCAACACATAGCTGTCATAATTGGTTTCAGCAACTTGATTTTGACAGAATTGAGTCACAATGAAGGTACTTATACTCGTTTGAAGCAAGTGTGCTGCTGGGGACTTCGTTCTAGTGATTTTTTTCGCCTGCCTCGACGTTACTACGAGCATGATCTCAACGAGCCAATTCGGTCAATGATGAACATGTGTAACCATTGGTATGCTGACTTTGATTTTAATAAGTGTTTACGTGTTTAGAACTAGAATACAGATTCATTAAGATTATCAAATATTGCCAGATGAATAAAATAAATAAATAAATAAATAAATTTTATTCTCCAGAAGTGGCATGTACACCGTGTCCCATATATTCTCATACACTTTTTCCTTGCCTTGGTGTCGTGTAACTACTCAACATGGTTCACTTATGTGTTGGTGTAGTTTTGCACTATGTTTATACAAACGCGTTTAGGTTATGCCCGATTGTTTTCATTCGGTGTTTATCATTTATAAGCGATGAAGGAGTTTCGTGCTGTGGTGATAAAATTTGTTTGAAAGGTGAGCGCCCGGGCGCTATTTTCAGAAACTTGAAAAACCTCGGAGTAAAGCGGGATTTTGTGTACCGAACCATTCTAAGGTACCATGACACCTGCTTGTTGGATGACCGAAAGAGTTCCGGTCGTACTCGTACGGTGCGGACTGCACGAGTTGTTAAAGTGGTCAGGGAACGGATGAGGCGAAAATTACAGCGCTCTGTACGTAAAATAGCCGCAGATCTGAATGTTTCGAGATCGTCAATGCAAAATATACCGCAAAATGATCTCGGATTCCAAGCTTTCAAGAAACGTAAGGTTCACGGAGTTTCGGAACCTTCCTAGCAGAAACGACTCGAAAGAGCAAGTCTGCTTTTGTCGCGGCACGGTGGGGAAGAATTTATCTTTACCGACGAAAAGTTATTCGTCTTGCAACAATCCCACATTGTTCAGAACGACAGATTTTCGAGAACTGTTCCAGAGAGTGTGGCGTCTGACATCCATTCTCTGGCTAGAGATCGGGAGGTCAGACTCCGCGTGCATGGGGAGCTACTTACATTTGCGTCTTGTCCGTCTGATGGTCCGAGGTGTAAAGAGGGAGAGGCTACTTCGTGTGCATCCAAGTGCCTCTGTAGAGAATTCACTGCTGCTTGTAGTTCATTTTTAAAACCTGTACCGCTCATCGCCGCTGTAGTCATAGCCCTGTTAACCAGCTTCATGTAGTTTTCTACTAAGCCATTCTGTTGAGGGAATAGTGGCGTTGAATAGATTCTTTCGATCCCTCTTTCGGTACAGTATTGCTTGTATTCCGTGCCATTGAATGGCGGCCCGTTATCCGACCGGATGTTTTTCGGAAATCCTTCCCTTCCAAAGATGTCATCAAAAATTTGCTCAGTACATTCAAAGTTCGTAGACTTTACCGGGCGGGCAATCAAAAACCTGGATCGATAATCCACGATAAGCAGAACTAATATTCCCCCGAACCTTGTGTACGGTCCATTGAAATCGACCGCTATCGATTCCCAAACAGTCGTAGGGGCGAAAACTCTTTTCATCGGCGTAGGTTTCTCTGGACGGCCGTTGATGGCACATGCTCGGCATGTGTCGACCCACTTCACTGCATCTGATGCCATTCCAGGCCACCACACACGCTCTCGCAGAATGCTCTTCAACTTTGCTGCACTGGGATGGCCATCGTGTGCTGCTTCCAACGTCTTGTTTCGTAGTTTGGTAGGAATCACAGCACATCCATTCTTGACGAGGGTTCCATTTCCGTAATGCAAATCTTCTGCTAGCAATTTGTACCGTCTCAGATCGTCCGACCACTGACCTGATTCCAGAGCCTGAACAACCTTCTGAAACTCGACATCCTCGGTGGTTGCTTCCCGGATTTCTTTCTCCGCCAGGAAACCCACCGCATTTGCTTCTAGAGTAGCAATTTCCCACGGGCTCTGATCTTCGTTGAAAGGCTCGTCCGGAAGACGGGTCCGCGATATTTGCTCGTCCTCGGACGTACTCTACGTCGTAATCGTAGGGACTCAATCTCAGAGCCCATCGATCAGCTCTATTCAGCGCCCTCTTAGAGCTTTTCCGCAACCTATTTAAGATAAAAACAACGCCTCTTGCGTCCGTACGCAGCGTAAAATGCCGCCCAAGAAGAAAATACCAGAAAGGTTCCACTGCCCAGACGGCGCTTAGTGCTTCTCTCTGGTTCTGCGGATATCTTTTTTCCGTGGGAGTAAGCGCCTTAGCCGCGAAGCGCAATTTTCATCTTCCTGGACGAGCACAGCACCCAAAGCGTGTGGCGAAGCATCTGTATAAAGAATGGTTCTCTGCTTCTCGGAAAAATAGCCTAACGTCGTAGTGCAGCTCAGTATTTGGTTTTTCATCTTCTCAAAGGCATTTGTTTGCTCTGGACCCCAAAACCATGACTTTTCCTTTGTTACGGCCCACAGAGGAGCAGCAATGTCAGCGAACTTCCTTATATGTGGGCTAATGAACGATGCAAGGCCTAGGAAGCTCCGGAGTTCGGATGCATTTGCTGGCGGCGGAATTTTCGAAGATCTTTGATCTTCGTCTGATCGATGTGGAAGCCGTCCGCGTTAAGCTTGTGGCCGATGAACTGGATGCGTGTTTTTTCGTATTCGCACTTTTCGTCATTTAACGAAAGACAATTAGTACGGAAAATCTGTAGAACATGTGCTGTAATAGATCGCAGCTCTTCTAATGTCTCAGCGAAGAGAAGTACCTCATCAATCCAAACGATTACATTAACTACACCTTCTAATAAACGGCACATTTCCCGCTGGAAAATTTCTGGTGCGCAATTGACACCAAACATTAATCTAGTGAAACGGTACATGCCATCCTCAGCTAGAAATGTGGTAAAGTCGCGGGATTCTTTAGAGAGTTCCAGGTCGTAATACGCATTGCTTAGGTCCAGCTTGGAGAAGAACCTGGCTCCGTGCAATTTTACCCTCATCTCCTCCAATAGAGGGAGTCTAAAATATTCTCGTTTGATTGCCTTGTTGGGACCACGCATGTTCACCACTAACCGGATGTCACTCTCTCGATAATTCCCTTGGCCTCCATCTCCTCTCAACGAAGTTTCGCTGCCTCCCGGAATGCCGCAAGAACATTGTAGTAGGCGTTGCGTTCTGGCGGAACGGATTTGTCGATGTTGAACTTCACTTTGACTCCGGGGATCTTTGGGAAATGTGCTTTGACTTTTACTTCTTCGCAGTGGTTTACTGTCAAACCCGCTTTTAGTAACCTCAGTTCACTGGCTGTTGACCGTCCCAGCAATGAACGACGTCCATTTGCTACCACGAAAAAATTTGCTTCTACGGTCGGTTTGGTAGCTTGGATAACCTGCACGGTAGTACGGAAAGAGCAAATTACCTCTAATGGCCTATCACTACCGAAAGCCCGAAGTTCCTTTCTCATCTGAATATCGATTGGCTCCAACTCTGCAACCTTTTGGTGATATTCACGTTTTAGGACCTCCCAATCGCTCCCACCAATAATATTTACATCTGCCCCTGAATCTATGAGGAAGCAAATTGGAGTTGACGATCCCAAACGACAGTTCACCAAAACATCCCCAAGAGAAAGAATTCGAGTCCTCTGTAATGAGCAATATTTTAAAAACATAACGCAGATTTAGTGATATTATCTGAATATTTATTTCTCTAAATATAGCACATTACGATTCATACCTCGTTCTGACTTTCGTCGTCAGTCCAACCTGATGGGGTGCCACGCTTCTCTTCCTTGGCATGATACTCTTACGGCGACACGCTGAAGCGAAGTGGCCAATCTTGCCACACTCAAAGCACTTCTTGTCCTTAGCCCAGCAAGCATCGTGAGCATGTGCCAAGCTGTTGCACCTCCAGCATCGAAACCGACGACCTTGATTGCGATTTGCTCCGTAACGTTGCATTTTTTTTGGTCCGGCGGCAATACTGAATTTCCAATGCGCTTTCGGAACGGTCGATTTCCTTGGTTCGATTTCCGCGAAATAGCTAGAACTTCTGTGCCGTTTTCTGTGTTGTTGTGCGAAATGGTGTCCAACGTGAATGCTTCTTTCCGGGCCGCAGCTTTTATTACAATCTCTATGTCGTACCCATAGATTCTTGCGTCCTCTGCCAGTTTCTTGTCGCGCATACCCTTCAGCAACTGCGTATAAACGAATCGATCATCGTCCTGTTGGCTGTACTCGTACAATCTAACTTTCGACTTCAGACGCACGAGGAAGCCATCAAGCGTCTCATCATTTCCTTGAGTCATTCTGCTGAACATTTCGTGTTCAGTGATAGGATCCGTCAATTTACGCAAATGTGCGTTGATATTGTCTACCATGGCTCGATAGCATCGTGGATCATTCAAGCCTGGCCGCAGCTTAGCAATGCAGGCAATGTCTTGGAGCTGATCTCCCATGCACATGAAAAGATGCTTTGCGAGTTGAGACGGATCGTTAATCTTCGAGAGCGATGCTGCGATCTCGATTTTTTGCTAAAAACGATACCACTCATCCTGAAGCCTACTGGTAGGTACGTTCTTCGGAAATTGTGGGGGATTATCCAATCGGGCACCCGCGTATGAAAAATTCCCCGCTGTTCTGGAAGTTGGTGGCGCTTCCGGATAGTGCCAACCAATCTCAGACCCACGCACTTTTTCCTTCGCAGCCGGATCGTTTTCGTTTATGACATCAACTTCTTCAAACTCCACCTCTTCTATGGCTCCCACAGTTCCGGATTCAATATTATCCAGATATTCATCATCTGGCTCGCCGAAGTGATTCAGTGAATCCACTGATGGAGCCCGCACGTATCTTCCAGCCGGCATGATACAGAATTTACTGTGGAAGGGAATAAACAAAAAACCTTTGCTCAATACTTTTGGATGGAAAAGATCCATGGAAACTTCCAATGAAATGCGCTGATAACAGATTTCCTGAGCTGTCGCTGCACACGGAAGTGGCTTTTTTTTATTGAAAGTGGCTGTCTCAGCGCACTGAAGGGGTTGTCGCAACACGCAGTTCTAATAGAATAAAATGGCTGACACAGCGCACCGAAGCGGTTGACACAACACGCTGTTATGCTACAGTGGCTGTCACAACGCACTGAGCGGTTGTCACAATCGCTACTTCAATAATATGGCTGGCACAGCTCACAGAAGCGGTTGACACAACGCGCTGATTTGTTTCAGTGGCTGTCGCAGCACACAAAGCGATTGTCGCAACACGCTTTTCCAAGAAAATCTAGTGGCTGTCACAGCACACAATCATACAACACAATACTCTCTTTGAAACTCCAAGCTTGGCCCGCAGCGACTAAAACTCTCATTATTATTTGCACATTTCCTAGTTCCTTTCCGGCGACTCAAAAAACAAAAAATAAGAGTATGAAACTTGTTCTTCTCACTGTTAGCACAACTATTCAAGATGGCCGACAAGGCACAGCATGAAAACGATTTTTTTTTCACGATTCAACGTGTCTTTTCACAAAAACCAAAGTAACAGAAAAAACCCATTACTTGTTCTTTTCACACACAATTTTTTTCTTTCGATACACAATTTAACAAAAGCGCTGGCAGGACCGCCAAATGTGGCGTCTGACATCCATTCTCTGGCTAGAGATCGGGAGGTCAGACTCCGCGTGCATGGGGAGCTACTTTCATTTGCGTCTTGTCCGTCCGTCTGATGGTCCGAGGTGTAAAGAGGGAGAGTCTACTTCGTGTGCATCCAAGTGCCTCTGTAGAGAAAACCGAAGAGCGAGAAATTGAGAGAGAGAGAGAGAGAGAGAGAGAGAGAGAGAGCCGATGGTGGCTGTCTCATGAGAGTATCGTTTGACGCAGGGGTGAACACGAGCGACTCTCGAATGAACTCTCAATCATCAGGGAGTTTATTATAATAGGGTGGCCAATACCCCACAGAGAGTGATAGGAATATTCCACGGTTCCAAAGTTCTGCGTCAGTGATGGTTTGGGGAGAAATTTGCAAGCGAAGCAAATTACCACTGGTCTTCATCGAAAAAGGCGTTAAAATGAATGCCGTATATTACAAAACGGAAGTTTTGGAGAAAGTTGTCAAGCCACATGTACAAGAGGTGTTTGAAGATGATCGCTATGCTGCAAATCTCGTTCCGGACTGGTGCCGAAAAAATTTGACCGACTTTTTGGACAAGAATGAATGGCCCAGTTCACCAGATCTGAATCCCTTGGATTATTTCGTATGGTCATACAAGGCGTCTAAAATGAACCAATTCAAAACCGTAATCAAACGAATTTAGGACGAAATGCCGATGGAAGTCGTGCCTGTGACGGTTTCGAAAAACGTCTGGAGCTGGTCAAGAAAGTTAAAGGCGGTGTTATTCCAAAACATATGCTGTAGTTGATCAGTATTATGTTGCAATATAATAGGTAAAATTATCAATAAAATCTGGATTATCGATTTAAAATAAATTATTTTGTATGAGAACATATTGGACACG
>JASCZW010017419.1:0-17070 GCA_034211315.2 Aedes japonicus | reverse complement strand
TTTGTTGCATTCGGTAAAATGGCGTCGAATCAAATGGAAGTGCGTAAACGTATTTTGTTCGAGCGGAAGCAAAATCCGAAATTATCGGTACGCGATCTTGCCAAGAAACTAAAACTACCGAAAAGTACCGTGTTTCAAGCCATAATCATTTGACTAGCGTTTGACTGTGGATCGAAGGTTGAAGTGTACGAATCGAAAACTAAGGTTGTAGCCAGCCCTAACGATCCGACTCTAAAGGCAGTGGTGGCTTAAGCGCCACTCCATAAAGGAGACCACACACCAATTCTACATTAGCTCGGTTAAGACTCGCCTCAGGCGAGTCCATTAACTTCCTCAAAGTTTTATGGACCGAAACAGCCAGCCGACTGGTACTCTAAACGACCCAAAACGGGACAACCCTATCACCTTCATGAAATCATAAAACACGATAGTCACTCAGAGAATCCGAAACGAGAGTACGCTATACCTAAACCTCTACACAACAGAGAATCCTCATTGGTAGTCCCGCCATCTGCCACTAGATCGTCACCCCGAGCTGGAAGTACGCTCTTCCACTCAACGCATAAACACTTCATAGAGAGGACGGGACAAGAGAAACTAATACGGAGAACGCGAGATGATGTGAAACACTTGAATCAATTAACCCTATGAACATTTTGGTAACAGTAACATTTATAATACAAAGCCTTCAGACGGACTTTCGATAAAAACTATCACATATTTAGTCTCTCATTTTATTATTGTGCCCTTTACTGTCTCCCTACGTAAAAAGCGACTTCTTCTCCCTAATTGTCTACCATGTACTCATGTGCTTCCTGACACGGCCTCCTACGTCACGCCGAAATCCTCAGCAACTCAGCTCCAAACCGGATCTGCGCTCCTGGTTGCAACTTTTTTACTTAGAATCGCATTTATGCGCATTTAAGCGGTTTGTACTTCCGCTCACGAGTCCGGATTGTGCAAGGGGTTTCCAACAGCATTGATTACTTGTCACTTCCCCCAAAGTTACTCTGATTAATGATTACAAAGATTTTTGGGATTACTCATGATTACTTGCTGCTGATTACTTATGATTATTTGTGATTACTCATGATTACTCATGATTACTTGATGATTACTTATGACTACTTGCGTGTTTCCCGGGCTGCACCCTATAATGTTGTATTCCCCAGAAAATAACATCGACTAGCATAATTTTACCCTATGACCTCTAAACGTAGGAGGCAGTCGCTGTCTCGGAATACTTTTTTTCTAATGTTTTTCTGTGTTCATTTGTTATTCTTTGAATAAATGTAAGATATTCGTTTAATGTAATAATACATTTTCAAGTATTTACTTAAAAATTAATAGTTTCCAAGCACACCCAGAGAATTTACACATCTCAACAAAGGCAGTTTTTTGACTGATACAATTTTTAATGGTGTATTTTTGACCTTCATTCGGTATTAAAAAATGTTACATACTTTGACGTTTACGATTCCAACCTTCAAACTGATCTCAAAAATCCAATTTTTGATCGATTCCGATTCAGTTGATATCAAATGATAGCTACAAATATCTTGTTTTAAAAACGTGCAGAAAAACCAAATTTTTTCATTTATGACCATCAGGAAATTACCCCAATTGGAAGCTCATTTTGGAGGCCCTAACTTTGGTGACCTGTAACTCTGTAACCAGTCAAGTAATCGGAAACTTCTGAATGGTATTTTCATAGCCTATGAAAACAAATATTAATACCATGGTTACAATTACTATCGGTTCCGGAAACCTGGAATACCGGAAAAGTATATTTTTAGCAGATTACTTTTCATGCAATTGACACCGATGCTATTCTTGTGCTGCAGATTTTTACATCAAACTTCTCTCAATCATCAAGTCTGCTACTCATGGCACCAATTTCAGGGTACTCCAAAGGAAGGAGGTCAATTTGGTAACGGTGATGCATTCCCTTCATTTTTTTACCAAAACCAAGTGATCGACAGCTTATTATTCCTTGATATTTATGCAGGTGGTTATTTTAACTTGGAAATTAATCATCTTGGTCGTCAAGTTTTTGCACCAAAGCCACGCTTTCGAGGATCAAATCTTCGTGATTTGTCGTGCTCAAAATTATGTTAGGTTGTGAATAAACCATTAGCAACTCTGTTCATCGGTGGCCCTCGTAATGTCCACCGGAGAAATCAACAAACAAATGTTTTTATCAAAAACTCCAGTTTTACAGCTCAACTTTCGTGATTTTTCATGCTTATTGCTCTGTTATTACTGGAATTGATCTCTGACCACCCTGGTCTTAAGTGGCCACCGGAATATACCCTGAAGAAACCCATAAATAAATTTATTTTTACTCTGTTACCATTCGTTCGACGGCTCAATCTTCAGTCCTTTGAAGATATTAGGGAGCGCACGCGAATTTTTGATATTATTCGAGTTTCTTTGTTTACAAAACTATTTGTTGATTTGTAAAAACAGCATAAATGCCAAAGAAAGTCAAAGAAAAGCATAAATGCCTAGCATTTAAAGGCTGGGAGAGAAGCTTCATATTGAGTCGTGACAAAGTTACAAGGGGAGAAGAGATTGGTATTGAATTGTTAAAAACTATCTGTCATCCCAAATGGTATTATGAAAATAAGTGTTCTCATGAGATGACGCACAATCATTTGAAAATCTAATAGCTATTATATATTTGAATCTTGTTGAAATTCTAAAAGCAAAACTTATGCTGGTCGTACGAATAGTTTGCTCTGTGTAGTATATCGAAAAATATAAAAAAGAACACAATCTGTGATGCACTTGTTGACCTTGGCTCTTGGGAGTTCGATTCAATTTAGTTGTGATATGTTGTATCAAAATCGATCCACTGCTGCTGGATGAGTATGGGAAGTGGAGGTTAGCCCGGCCCCTCAAGCTTTATGATTATTTTAAAACTGAAGCTTTTATGATTTTTTTTTAACACAAGGTCCTTGCAAAGATTGTTATGAATAACACATGTGTTGTAGTATGGTTTGAAACTGTTAATTTGCAACTTCTTTTTGTTACTGAAACAATATTCAAAAAATGATGTTCTTGAAGCAGTGCGGGTAAGCTTATAACTCACAGGGGATAAGAACGACACCGTTTATAAAACGGATGTTTAACATGAAAAGATTTGGTTAAATTATATGTTGGGAGGCGTAGTGAATATTGACCGTTTGCATGAGGGTTTGATCAAATATGACGAAACACAAGGGGGAAGAGGAGGTAGTCTGGAAATGCGTTATTCCATTTCTTCATAGTACTAGTACAATTCACTGATATCAACCAAATGTCTTCAAATTTCAACAAGCTGTGACAACTGTCATTAAATCATGAAAAGTGAACATTTGTGGCCTCCCGCTTCAAACAGGGCGGTGGCTTACCTCCACTAATCATTATTTTTTTCAAAAGCTTTCTTCATTTCATATTATTGATCAAATTTATCTCCGAGCGCACAAATACGACGATAAAGATTTACAAAGATAATGTGTTCACATAAACAGCAGGGTTCAATTTTTAAGTGTTGACTTAACACTCAGGTCCGCATGAAAACAAAAAAAAAATAACATCCAGCTGGCCACAAACGATGCTTGGGAATGTTTTGTTTATATTCTTGGCAGTGGACAGTGTCATTGAGGGCCCAATGTGTCCCAAAATGTTCAAAATAATAATCATTCACAATAATAATCATGCAAACTAATAATCATTTAATTGGACAAAAACTGTTTTCAAGTGAAAAGTCCGTTTGCTAAAGCAGGTCATATTTTTTAATGTAAAAAATTAAAACTTCGGAATTTTAATAGCCACTGAGAACCAGAGTGAATGAAAATTGACGTATCGAATGCAAGGCTTAGGTGTAATAAATTTGTAGTCCCATAATTTACGGGGATATTCCAGAGTTTTACAGGGATATTCCGAAGATCAAAAAGATCAGAGTGCTTTGTGATCCATTTCAGTGATAATAGAATAATAAGCATGAAATCACGAAGATTGAGCCGTCAAACTAATGACATTGAAATCAAAATTCAATTTTCCTATAGAACGAGTTTCTCCGGTGGACACTCAGGTGGCCACTGAAGACTCGGTTAGTCAATAACTTATTTTCGAGTTTAAATAATCTGTACCATTAAGAATCACGAAGATTGAGCTATCAAACGCTAGGTTTTGGTGTTAATTCTAGGGACAATTCGGTGGCCCTAGAGGACTAGGGTGGTTAGTGACCCATTTTAGTGATAACAAGTAATGACCATGGAAAATCACGAAGCCGTCGTAGTGATAGTTTTGATATGCAATTTGATTTGTTCTCTAATACGGGTTTCTCCGGAGGATATTTTTAGGGCCACCGATGACCAGGGTGGTAAATGGTTTATTTTCTACCAAACAAAATCATGACCATGAAAAATCACATAGATTGAGCCGTTGAAACGATGATTTTGGTACAAAAACTAAATAATCCATATTACGGGTTTCTCCAGAGGACATTCCGATGGCCATTGAAGATCAAGACGGTCAGTGATTCGATTTCGGGTATAAAAATCCACGAATAATGACATAAAAATCCACGACTAATGAGCTGTCGAACACTTGGTTTTGGTAAAAAAAAATAAGCGAGTTAATCACCTTTACCAAATTAGCTTCCTTTGGGGTACGCGTGAATCGGTGCCACGAAGACCTTGATCAGTGCTCGTTGGAAATGAGTGCTGGTAGTGCCTTGAATATTTCACAACAGTTTGATGTAAAAATCTCTAGCACATAAATAGCATCGGTGTCAATTGCAAACCACGTACTGCTCTGATGTACATTTTCACACCCAAGAACTATCATTGAACCACGGTTCACGCTTTTTTTAAATGTAAAATAATCAAGGAAGATACTAAAAGAGGAAAATGCTTAAGTGTACTTTAGAAACAATTTTAATTGAACGTTCATCTTATCCATTTCCGATTTTTTTCGGGTTCAGTCTGTCAGTGCTCGAACTATGACTATTTTTTTGCATAACATATCATTAACTCGTTATATAAAATAGATTACTTTGAAATCTTGTTATGTTTAAGGGGGGATATACAGTTAGAACGAGAAAAAAAAACTCATTTTTGAAAACAAAAATTCAAGGGGAAGTTTTAACTCAAACCAATCGAATTTTTTTACAATTATAAGTGTATCCATGTAGTAAGCAAAATGGTTTTTGTCATTCTTTTTCTTCAACAAAATGGCGGCCGTTAGAGTGCGTTGAAAAATTCGATGTATTTTGCTTATGCCGCCTCTCCTGGTCGCAGTTTTGATCTGAAACCTGTTCATCCAAAAAAATACATTAACTACATTGCCATTAAATCGATGAATTAAAAAAATAAATAAAAATATAAAATTTGCATTTTTGGCGTAACTTTTTTGAAAAAATCCACATTTTTCCGCATATTTGTCACATTTTTCCATATATAATAATAAAATATTACAATTATTTTTAATTCATCTAGAAGGTAATACTATAATAAAGACATCCTATAAGTTTCATCTTAATCGAATAATTAGTTTTCGAGTTATCACCGGCATAAACTCCAAAAATGCTGTTTTGAGAAAAACGCGTTGAAAGTTTTAATTATCGGTCTGCGCGCGAAGAAGGCGTCTTCGAAAAACGATGAAACGAAACACTTGGAGTTCTAATTTTGAAAAAAAGGTTTCAGGAGCGTATTCTACGAGAAATTTACTAACTTTTTATGCAATAAAACAAAATGTTTTTTTCGGTCGTTCTAACTGTATATCCCCCCTTAAGTACGCAATACATGTACTTGTAGAACATAGTGTCCATTAAAAAGCAATAGTTTTTGAAATATTTCAAAAAATCTGAATTTTGAGAGCATTAAGGTTGTTTATCTCCATAACTATGACATTTGGAGATTGAGATATTGTGTGTTTTAAAGTTATCTACAACATTGCTGAAGACATCATATCGCTAAACCGTAAAATAAAGTAAAATTTGAAAGCTAATCTGTGGAGGTGTTCTGAACTAAAACTTATCATCAGTCTCTCCGTATTTTTAATTGCAAAATTTCTTCTGGCACCACAATAACGATAAAACTACTACTTGAAGAGTTAACGAAAAAAGTCCACGTTCATGCGCATTCGAATCACTGCGCGTCGGTTGCTAAATTCAGATTTAGCAAAGTTACAGCGTTTTGAAGCGCGCCTTTTCACGGCCTCATAAACTGAACTTGAAACATTAAACTCAATTATCTCGAAATGGTGTTTTCCAAAAATGTCTTTGCCGTGATCGCGATGGTAGAAAAACAACTTGACAGATCTTCTAAAAATGTTGCAGTTGCTCATCACAGATGCTGCTGGTACTTGAACGATTCCATTTTTATGCAAATTTTGTTTCTGCGGACAAGAATTTTATATTGAAGTGTTTGAGCTAAAACATTGATGTTTTAGGTACAAGCGTTCCCTTAATGCTCTAAAACAAAATATTTATAAAAAACGTTCAATATCTAGGAATGTCTCTATACTAGAAATTTTTGCAGCTTATATGATTTCAGTAGACCTGCTGCAAAAACCTCTATCAAAAACTAATACTTGTTATTTTATTTAAAAATGTATAAAAATAGCTTATAATTTTGATGTTATAACATTGATGCGACATAGGTTTTAAAAGGTGCCCAGGATAAAATTGCATCTTTCATAAACAGCTGAATTTTTACCGTGTTTGCAAATATCATAAAATGTTCAGGGATGTTTCCTTAAAGTATTCCTGTGAAAAGGTTTGTGAAGGTCTGAGGAACATTTAATCTGAGTTACTGTCGAAAGAGTAACATGTCGCCTTTAATATAATATTTAATATTGTAATATTGCAAGCGTTTCTGGTGACTGGTTGTCTCGAAATGATTTTCTGAGGAATGTTAAGGAACTTAGTCGCTATAGGATGAATTAACCAGTTTTAGCCCTCCTTACCCTTTTTTGCAATTGGCACTACCTATTTAAATTACGTAGATCAATAGAGGAACGGGCCAATTCAAAAAAAATTTGAGTAGTGCCAAAACTGGCTCAATGATCTCAATTTAAGTCTAATCTAAAAAATATTAATTATTTTTATAGCCCATGTAAATCCGTCGCTATAGTTGGTCATCTGTGTATTCCAATAAAGACACGTCACTATCGGAGAACACCGTCTATAGATGGGTAAATTATCAATATTAAAATTGTTGCGAAATTGATGGTAGAAAAAGTCACAGCAGCCTCAAAACAGCATGTTGAACAAACTGGAGGAACCCGTGTTTTTCTCAAGTTTCAATAATTTATTCTTTTGAACGAGAAAAACAGGTCATTATTTCATGAAGATGTTATGTTTTCGTATTATGAATATGCACCATGAACAATATTCATGATATCATTACCAATTTTTCCGCCGCAATGAAATCATGAATAAATCGGATCAAACCCGTGAGCTGCATTCCTGATACTAAAAACTTTATTCATGAATTTGGCATATCTACTTTATCGACTTTAAATGTATACAAAAAATAACCTACCGTTAGTATTCAAACCTAGTGTGGATGTGAAGAGCTGTAATAGTACTTGGAGGATTTGTTTACTACGCTATAGTTATTATTGAAAAGACTCTTGACTTATGAAGCTGATTACACAACTTCAGATTGGAGGTAAAACAAGACTTCCTAAGTTCATGACTTGCATCTGTCGTTTCAATTATAGAACATGAATAATAGTCATGAATTCATAAAATAAGATGAGAGTTCGTTTCATGTTTTTTTATTCATGAAACAAGAAACGGATTTGTTTCCGTGTGGAGCCTAAACTAAGCATTCTAGAAAGAGTGTTTTGTATATGGTATGCAGTATTCTTTGCTCGTTTCTGTCATAAATGGGTAATAGGAAGCAAGTCATGAGTTGAAGATTTTTCATCACATCCAGTTCACTGTTTTGCAATCGAGATAAACGCGCATGAATTGTTCAAAAATAATTCTCTATTGCCAGGAAAGCAATTGCCGCGAAATATTCATACCACAGTATTTCAATACTCAGTGGAAATGAATCAATTTTTTATTAAAATGCGGTCTATGAGTTCAATATATTCAACAGTCGCCAACTTCTCGGTTGTTCAGTCATTGTATAGAGTAAAAAGGTGCGACTTCTTATTGTTATCAGATATATTGTTATCACAAATCAATTCCATGATAAATCGAAATTATTACGTTCTTGAAGAGATACCTACTGATTTGGAAGTGGTAGACATGATAAAAGGTGCAAATTCGATGCCATGACTTATCTCAAAGCTGTTGGCATTCAATTCAATCATCTGACAGAATGTACCATACGACCTGCTGTGCGTAGAACTACAATACCAAAGAAGACTACGATCAGTGCTAAAGATCACATCCTGCTTCGTATGTGAATGAACGAGCCAACCTTGAAGACGAGGAGTTAATTATTAATATTAATGATTTGTTCCAGTAACACCGAAAACGATATCGACATAAAGGATTGTTCACAATTTCATGCAGTAATCAACGCAATTAAGTGTAACAATAAAAATTTATTAAAAAAAAAACAAATTCGAAATCAGCTGGTAGCTGGTTTTAACCAAATGAAGAACTTTGTTTAATTGCTATACATCAGCATGCACCGATACCGATTCGCATGAGCCATATAAATACTCCAAAAAATAGGATTATGTTGAAATTAGTTAAGATTACTCATGATTACTTACGGTTACTCCTGATTATTGTGATTACCTACGATTATATGATTACTTTGCGGAAATAAAAGTAATCTCTGATTATTTTCAAAGCTGGTTGGAAACCCCTTGTTCTAGCGGGTCTCAAATTCCGTGTTACATTCGCACCATTTCTGTTAGCTCACTTCAGGCAGATATTCTTTATTCAGTTCATCCCACAATACTTTAGTAACTTCTTGCATTATTTGCCTGACTGTTGTTACACCAAGATGAAAAAGGCGAGAATAGTGAAAGATGTTGGATCTAAGACGTTCATTTAGATTAATTTAGAAAGTTTGAGGATAAGTTCATCGAATTACATCGAAGTTAAAAACAGTCGACACTCTGGCGAAATTGGTGTACGGATTGTTATTTTTTTTTGCAAGTCGGTGTCTGCTTATTTCAAGAAATGTATCAAAAATGATTGATGACATCCTGGTGCATCCCATCCCATCCCTACCCTTCGGTTCAGAAAGGGGTATGGGCGCGTTCTGTCGACTCAGTCGTGGCAGATTTCATGTGTGAATCAGCTGTCCCATCAACGTTCAAAAGTGCCTGTACCTAATGGACAGCTTGTAATGATCACTTGAAGATGAGATGGGGGATCATTGCCCTGATGTTCCGAAATGTAGCACGATGTAAAATGTATCCTGTCTTCTATAACCAAACATGATGGAATTGAGTAAACGTGTGGAAACTCATCGGGAATAACCTCTCATGTGCATCTGTCGAACCATTCTGAACGGCCGTTGTGAGAATATCACCATGAAAATCTCACATGCGCATGTCGTGTTGCCAACCACTAATGCATTTTCTTTTTTTTCTTTTTTTTCGTTTCTCTGCCCTATTCTATGACCGCGAGTAATAGCATGACTAAGTCAACTCTTCAAAAGCAGAAAAATCGAGACAACACAGAGCAATTCGTAAAGAACGGTATAAACCCTAACCAATTTTACTTTCTGCCAAATTTTCTAACACAAGGTAAGCAATCAAATGACCACTACAAAATATACTGAATATCAACGACCTAATATATAACGGGGAAAGGGAGGGACCATCAGGGCACCCAAGTGAAACGATTTGGATAGGGAGCATGGGACTGCCTTCGCCCTATTGTTAACATTTCGCGGAACGAGGGCGGGCTCTTCGACCCCATCTATTGGGTTTATTCTGTCAATCGAGGGCTCGATTCTTATGCTGTGGGTGTGAACTTGCTTTTGGAAGCAGATTCTCTTCCCTATATCCGCGGGTTTAGCGTGGGTGTATCTGCTTACGGGCCCACTCACACGTTTTTGGCCCTTCATACAGAAGCTTGATGGGCACAAACAACAATAGAATCCTGATCAAATCGTTTTTCAGATTACTCCACTGCTATGGAAAGTTACCTTGTAACAATAGATGGTAGAATCTCATCATCCAGGTACAACGAAAAATGAATTCCTGGTTTTTTCCCTCATCAACGGGTATGCAGTTTCGTACAAACCTTGTGTTTTTCTATGCTGATTCCCGGTAAAAACCCCCCGAAGTCATTCATTTTACTCATCCCGAAGCATTTGTACGCGTCGCACGACATGAATAGCACGAATTGCAGTGATAATATAAGCTGCCATTTCACTAAAGGTGTTTAATTTCAACTTTCCACAGAGATTAAACCGTACCCACTTGCTTTTTACTATGCCATTTCAATAACAAATAAACGGCCACGTCTAATATGCCGCAATTATGGCTGGCCCACAATAAATACGTTTGCGTTGCGTTGACATAAATTTGACAGAAAAGCTATGGGAAGATTGTCAAATTCGCAAACGCATCCGCAACGTATCAATTGTGGGCCAGCCATTACCGCTGGTCATTGCGTGTAGAAATAGCGGCGGCTTCGCTTTTAATACAAAACGCGACGGTTCCGCATTCCGTTGCCGATCCGTTTCCGGCCATAACGTTTGCATTAAAAAAATGGACTTTTTTTTTCGGATGTTGATAAATAATAAGCTAAGACAGATAATTGCTTTACCACATCGATATTCAGCCACTCCATCTCCTCCAACGATCGTTTCGGGTAGAGGGCCGACGCCAGATCACCGCGTCTTCGCCCTTATGATATTTCTTAATGAACAACGCAACTTCCGGCAGGCATTTCGCTGTTCACGACTAGTCCGGAACGAAAGAAGAGTGGCTTTGACATCCCCTTCTCGTTGATTGTCAGCCACAGCAGCACCTTCTTGGGGAACTTGGTGTGCGTAATGAACTTCACCTCGAAGCTCATTTCCTTCGTGGGGAAAGTAAAATGCCGAAGTGCCCTGTCAGTGGTTGCCATCCAGGGTGAGATAGGTCTCGTCGTCCATCACCACCGCCACGTCGCGATGTGCCGGGAAAATCCATCTTATTCAGCCGCTGCCGCTGCGTCGTTACCTGCAGCTCCGAAACCAGTGGACGCCAGTTCGCCAGGTACTTTTTCACTGTTTGGCCGATTAAACTGACCTCCCGGCCAAGCGCACACAGCTATGTAGCGGCTTTTCCTTCGGTCTTCCTCTTCAGCATCCTTTGGGGCTTCTTGTCGCTCAGGGTCGTCGGCCGTCCGGAATCGGGCTTTCTTTCGATGCTCTGATTGTTGTCTAATTGTGGCAAGATGTTGTAGATGCCGGAGCGGACGTATCCGGCGTCCACAAAGTGCCGCACGATGTCCGTTTTCGACGTAGCGGGGTGCCGTTCTGAACGGAATTGCTTCACTGTTTTTGCCACCACGGTTCGACTGATGGAGCTTTCAAATTTTGTCTGCTGACTCGTGGGTTACCATGATTGATGCTGCATGGGTAGTTTCGTCAGTGCGGGTGAAGGTAAACACATGAAAAATCGACAATTTTTGTCCATTATTTTAAAATGCAAACGTTAGATAAACAATAATATAGGTTTTGACAGATGGGATCGCTGCACATTGGTCAGTCGTTATGAATTCTTGATCAATAGTGAAGATTAAGTTTCATGTCCGAACTGTTTGAACTGAAAACTAACCTAATTTACTTAATCAACTTTGTACAACTAGGAACTACAATATGTGTGCCGTCAGCCGACTCAAATTAACTGTTAATATTTCGCATGTTGGTTGTCCTGCTTGTCCTTGCTTGTTCATTTATCCTGAAACGCGACGTTTAAAGCTTTGCCATGTTGAACCCGTTGCGTGGTTATTTATATTTCGATGAGCGCAAGAGAAACTTCAATTAAACAAACTCTTTAGCAAATTAACTTTTTTCGTCCTGAAAAGGACGGATTTCAGTTGTTGACGGGAACTTAGGCTTTCTTCTCGGTCTTTTTGTGCAGCAGGACGGCCTGAAAACGACTACTCTCTGTGAAATGGTCACATCGGAGAGAAGTTTTATCAGCTTTTCGTCGTTGCAGTTGGCCAGCTGCAGGTGGCGTGGGATTATTCTAGGCTTCTTCTTGTTTCGGACGGGGACTGCAGTCGCCAGGTATTCCATCACCACAGACGGTAAATAAGACCGAGTGGGCACTGTAATCCGACTATGATTAGCCATGGTCAGACATATTGCTAGGCAGTAGATTGTTCCGGACGACTTGATGGAACGCAGCCGAGCGTTGATACAACATCTTCGAGATCGCTGAAAGACTGAAGGAAAATACTAAGGTGACCCGCTTCATTAGGGCGAATCTAACATTGAGAGACTCTCTTTGATTACTTTTTCTTTCATTCATATTCCAATCACCGCTATGTTTTTCATTCTACTATATGTAGTGCCAGCGCTATTGTGTTTCGATCTGTACTAAAGGATCCCTCCCTTATAACGGCACTGTAATAAATAAAAGAGAGCGAGATCGGAGAGAATCTCTCAATGTTAGATTCGCCCTAATGAAGAAAAAAAAACCCGAGATACATCTTTAACTGATGCATAGAAGACGTTCCGTACTCAAATTTGAAGTCTGTGATAGGAGAATACGGCGCTTCCTGTCTCTACCTGGGGGATCCACTAATGATCCGAACGTTTTTTGTTTCTGTAGAATTTAGTAGCGATTCACCGTTTTGCACAACCACCAATTTTCGGATACACAAGGGAATGGTTTTCAAAATCACTACGTTCTCCATTTTTTCAACAAAATCAAACGCGATCACGTGTACAAATGCACCAGGTCACGCCGTTTGCTTCAAAACACGTCAAAATTTCAAAACATAAACAATCGAGGGCTCTTTCGACGGAAACTTATCGAAAACATCGATTTTTGATATGGTTTTTGTTTTGTCACTGTTCTTTTTTCTCAATACAAATTGATATTCATTTATTTACACCAAAAGAAGGGTATTAAGATCGCTTGAAAACTCGACTTTTCATCGGAGGGCCCAGAGGGCTGAGTGTCATATACTATTCGCCTCAGATCGACGAACTGAGCATATGTCTCCGAACTATAGTTTTCAACATATCCATTATTGGTGAGTACTGAATGCAAATAAAATGCATGAACTGAATGTATAATCATAATATTGTCTAAAGGTACAGATTTTAATACAGCTAGGGTAAGGAATGGCTTAATTAGGGGTCACTATTTTAATCAGTTGTTAGGAAATAGGTGTAAAACTCCCTACATTTTCCAAATTATTTCACCTTTAATGATACGATCATTAGTTCTTTCTATCGAGCTTATGATTCGATGCATAAATCATGATTGATTACCAATTAATTACTGTCATTATGAAGATTTAAAGTACATCATCTCGAAAACCATCATTTTCTTACCTGCCGAAGAAGTTCGCTCAAATTTTGTCTTTGTGTATTTTGCATTTAATCGCGTGTACCGGAAGAGCATGTCTTCATCAGCTCTCTCTCACAGCTAGGCTTGTTGCCAGAATGTGATGTTGAAAATTGAGTTAAATTTATTAAATATTTAGATAATCTGAAACAGTGCTGAGCTCCATCACGGTACTGACAGCGTTAGAATTGACAAATGAGATTCTTGAAATTGACAATCAAAGCAACAGAAGAGCATCTTACTCTCTCAAGCTTCTCATCATCATGAAATAACAGCCGAGAGATATTTTTCTCTCACGTTTCTCACTCATTCTCTATATCTTGTACAAGTGTTACGTGATACGATCGTATCACCAAGAATAAATATACCGTCATGGAAATTGACCGTCATTTTACTTCTCTAGTAAACAGACTATCATGATGGTCATCGCTAGTAGCGGTGTTTCTACCGTCAAAATCAGGAGACATTACCCCGTCAGTGGCGATATGGCCGCAGATTGAGCTTTACGATTGAAGGTTCAGTTGTTGTTTTTTTCCCTTTAACCCTTATGTTTTTGACAAGGTACCCGGGTACCTTTTAAGGTTTTACACTACGGAATTTCATTTTTTTAACAGAAAGCTGGAATTCACTGACATGTTTGTAAAAAACGGAAGGGGATTTTTTGAATAAAAACATTTTGCTAAGTACCAAGAGGGGCCGAAAGCTGTTCGACAGGCTGCCCATCAAATTCAAATGATTGGAACTCTGGCAATTATTGACCGATTTTAATTCTTTTGGCACCGTGACCATTTGAAATTATTTGGTTTCCGGTGTTCCGGGTTTCCGGGGCTGTGGTGTGGCACGGAGACACTATTTGGGAATATCAATTGAATTTCCCGGAATTTATGTCAATATCTTTGGATAAATTCTTAAAAACTATGTCTAATCCATTGAGGGCCATAAGCCGATTTATCCCCGGAGCGGCCATTCAGTAACAGGTTTTCGTGGTGCCTCGAGTTGCCATGAACATTTTCAGAAGAAAACCCTACGAATACGGGCAGCAAAGTTCATGAAATTTCTCCAGTAGGATATTTTTCAACATTTAGTGGTCATCTGATGATTTATTCCGAGGGGCCTCGAGTGGCCATTAATATTTTTATAGGAAACTAGCTGAAGCCGGTGCGAGCCTTGCTACGCATGCAACTAAATGAATGCAAATTCAATAGAACCTGCTCGTGTATGTTTTTTTTTTTTGTTAATGCATCTGGTTAAAATATTTTCGTTTACTAATGTAATTTCTGAAAAAAAACAAAGATTTATGGTTTTAACTAAACTTTTGGATCGGTAGTTTCTATAGGTATTTCTTTCATGAGAACCTTTTCATGAGAACCCACCCCTACCAGGAAGGGGAGGAGTCTCAAACTTCCATAGAAACATTTCTTGCCTTCAAAAACCCTTACATACCAAATTTTATTCCATTTGCTTGATTAGTTCTCCAGTTATGCAGAAATTTGCTTTTTATTTGTATGGGAGCCCCCCCCCCCCCTTCAAAATGGGGAGGGGTATTGAACTTCCATAGAAATATTTCTTGCCTCCAAAAACCTCAACATGCCAAATTTGGTTTCATTTGCTTCATTGGCTCTCGAGTTATGCTAAAAATTATGTTTCATTTTTATGGAAGTCTCTCCTTTCAGAAGGCGGAGGGGTCTCAAACCACCTTAGAAACATTTGTTTCCTTCAAAAACCTCCATTTGCCAAATTTGGTTCCATTTGCTTGATTTGTTCTTGAGTTATGCAAAAATTCGTGTTTCATATATATATTAGAGATCCCTCTTTCAGTGAGCGGAGGAGTCTCAAACCACAATAGAAACATTTCTTGCCTTCGAAAAACTCCACACGCCAAGTTTGGTTCCATTAACTTGATAAGTTCTCGAGTTATTCAGAAATTTGTGTTTCATTTGTATGGAAGCCCCCCCCCTTTGGCCCATTCCAGATGGCAGAGGAGTCTCAAACCTCTATAGATACATTTCGCTCCTCCAAAAACCTTCAGATGTCAAATTTGGTTCCATATGCTTGATTAGTTCTCGAGTTATGCATCAAAAATCTCTACATGCCAAATTTGGTTCCATTTGATTAGTTCTCGAGATATATAGAAACTTTTGTTTGATTTATATGACAACCACCCCCCCCCCCCTCTCCCAGAGAGAGAGGAGGGGTCTCATACTATCGTAGAAACAATCATTGCCTTTAAAATCCCCGCATGCCAAATTTGGTTCCATTTGCTTTTTTAGATCTAGAGTTATGGAGAAATTTTAGTTTCATTTGTATGACAGCACCCCTTCTAGGAGAGGGGAGGGTCTCAAACCACCATAGAAAAAAATTGTCTCCAGAAAACCCCACATGCAAAATTTGGTTCCATTTGCTTGATTAGTTCTTGAGATATGCAGAAAATTCTGTTTCATTTGTATGGGAGCCTCCCTTTTAGAGAGGGAGGGGTCTCTGACTACCATATAAACATTTATTGCCTCCAAAAACTTCCGCATGCTTAATTTGGGTTCCATTGATTGATCAGTTCTCGAGTTATGCAGAAATTTGTGCTTCATTTGTATGGGAGCCCCCCTTTCCAGAGAAGGGAGGGGTCTCAAACCATCATAAGAACCTTCCCGGCCCCAAAACCTTTTCCATACAAAATTTCACGCTGATCGGTTCAGTAGTTTTCGAGCCTATTAGGTTTCAGACAGACAGACAGACAGACAGACAGACAGACAGAAATCCATTTTTATATATATAGATCCTGGCAACATGGGTTTCAAAATTTAGGAAATTTACCCAGAAGGCTATTTCTCAACGTTTTGTGGCTATCTAATGATTTATTCTCGGGCCGAGTCATTCCGGAACAGCTTCCCGTGGAGCCTCGAGTAGCCATGAATATTTTCGGAAGGAAAACCTGGAAATATGGGTTTAAAAATTCATTGATTTTCTTCAAAAGGATATTTCTCAATGTTCAATGGCTAGTTTTGTTAATGGCCTCGTGAGACCCGACGGGAACCTGTTCCAGAGATGATCTTTCTGAGAACAAATTTTCAGGTGGCAACAAACCAGAGAAAAAAGCCTTCAAGAGAACCTTTATAATTTTGAAACCCATATTGCCAGGGTTTCCTTCTAAATATGGTAATGGCAACTTGAGGACCCACGGAACCTGTTCTAGAATAACCGGTTCGGGGACAGATCGACAGATAGCCACAAAACGTGGAGAAATAGCCTACTGGGAAATTTGATGAAGCTTCTCAGAGATAATTAGTGAATGATTGATTTTCCTACTCTCTTCATATCACATTCTCCAGCAGTCATGTATGCTTTTGTCACAAACGGTCAAATGAGATCAACCTGTTTGTGAGTGACACAGTATTTGACCATCATTCTTGAGTTCTAATGATCATGAGAAGATGATGGTCATAGTCTTATAACCGTCATGAAAATGCACAGCACTGATCTGAAATCACTATTTATTTCATGCTTCTTCCAATAATTAGAGATTGATCAATGCTTATGATTATATTGTCCATCATCTGGCACTATCATATGCACATGCAAACATGT
>JASCZW010017418.1:0-17069 GCA_034211315.2 Aedes japonicus | reverse complement strand
GGCGAACACGAAATTATTGCGACACCGGAAATGTCATGCCAATTTTCTTATAATGTTTAGAATCAAACCAAAATTTTTGGGTAGTTTTATACATATATTTACTTCAAAAATCAAAAGAAAAGTTAATCGATGGAGCCTTGAGTGTAAAATTGAACGCAATGGTTAAAAAGTAATGCTCTGTTGAATGTGCCGCAATAATTTCGTGTTCGCCCTTTATTATAACGTTTGAACCGGTTTTGTTTTTTTTTTTGTTGTTTTGTTTTGAATCTATGTACACCCATAAAACGTTGAATTGTGTTACGTCATCATTCGTCAGATCAGCAATGTTTTCTTTATTTTTGCTTAAAATCAAGTGCGTTGGGCCAGACTTTATAAAGATGTCATTGGGTGTTCCTGTGACTCACAATCAGTGAAAAGGGGGAGTCACGTCACCTTTCCTTTCAGTGACCGGCGAGATCTATAGTATGAAGTGCCTATAAGAAGTTGCCGCCTTCAATAATAAGTACCACAAGTAAATTCAAATAATTTCGTGGCCAAAACGACGGATGATTTGATCAAAAAGGCGAACAGACAACTGAAGAATATGCCTACTAGCTTCTTGTTTTTCACCTATGGCCAAAGTTCTGGATAGCTGCCGTAAAGCGATGTGGCAGGGAGTGGAAGTATTTTTGTAAAGTTCATCATTTTTTTAATGAATAAAATGCATTTTGGTTTGTTAAAATTTCTTTTTCCGTTCTTTTTTACCATCCATTAAAAAAAGTCGCTTTTTCATGCGGGCATTATTTCGAATCTCACTTATTTCGTGAATTTTAGTGAGCGAGTTCCGTAACGAATGTGATCTCTAATTTTTATGACCAATATGAGCTAACTATGAATATTTTGAAGTTTCTAGATGCAACGCCTGGGTCTTCCCTTAGCTCAGTCGGTAAAGGCGCAGCTACAAAGCAATACCATGCTGGAGGGGACTGGGTTCGATTCCCGGTCTGATGTATGAATTTTTCGTTAAGGAAAACTTCTCGACTCCTTGGACATAGAGTATGATTGTACTTGCCACACAATCATACTAATGCAAGTATGGTACCTAGCATCGAATGCTCTCAATTAATAACTGTGGAAGTGAATTTAGAACACTAGTTAGAGAACAAGCAATAAGCGAATTGTGAGAGCAATAAGCTAGAAATGCTAAAATGAAGGAGAAGAAGATGCAATGTTCAGAAGTAAGTGTTTCGATACCGCAACTCTTTTTGGGTGGGGTATTAATGCCCTAAAAAGGGCCGATTGTCTGTTGCCTGATGTGAAGATGTGAAGATGAGATTTGAACCTCTGAAACCATACAGCGTGCGCCTCTTTCGCACAAAGGAAAACTAATTATTCCATTTCTACGCTAGTGTCTGGCGCAACAACTGAGGCCCGTTCCTTTTTGTAAAATTTGATTCGCATTGCAGGTCTTTGGCAGGTCCCAGTCGATTGCATTCACCGTCTGCTCCGGAAAGGACAACTATGCCGAGCACGTTGGTGCCGATGTCTCCGTCTACCTCGCGGTGGTGATTGAATGTCTGATCGTTGAAATCTTCGAGTTTACCACTCGTGACAACAAGAAGACCCACGACACCTGCGGTTGGCCATCCTAAGCGTCGAGGAGCTGAATAAACTTCTCTCCGATGTGACTATTGCATAGGGTGGAGTCCTTCCAATCTTCCAGGCCGTCTATCTTCCCTAAAAATATCGAGTGGGAAGACTCAGTTTAATCGTGAACCATATTCCCCCCGTCATCAACTACAACCCGTCCTTTTCAGGAAGACCAAATCAATTTGCCTAACTAAAGAGTTTGTTTAATTGAAATTGGCTGTTCCACACAACATCCAACAGCTCAGTGAACATCATGACGAGTCGTTTAGCTTTGTTGATAAATTCGGGGACATTTGTGCAGCTAACATATAATAAATTGACACTTAAGGCTTGCTTTTTGTGGTTTCACCAGAAACAACTACCAAGAATTTGAAGTTATTCTTGATTCACAAGTTCTTCAGGTATGCTATGCATGTTGTTGTTTCCAAACATAAAAACATTGATTTTCTAATTTTTACGCGGAAACATTTTATATTTACTTTAGCTTACCGTTTGAATGAAGCAACCACACTTGGTGGTTCTTGCATAGATTTAACGTTTGTTTTAAATATTGACGTAGAGTGCAGATGTTGTTGTTCATATTTTCCATATAATATACTACATTAAACCATTAAACCTGAAGGAAGGAGATATCGTGGAACATGAACTGGAATGACCGCATCTACCAATTCGTCAACCAGCCATCACCAAGCGCATGACGATTGTCGGTATTACCATACCAGTTACAGCAAAATACCAAACGGCCCTTTTCAGGGCCACTTCATGAGTTCTAAAGAGTTGAATTCCTTGATTTTCATGTACAGTTGTTTGCAATTCTATAGAGAACAACTGGGGCAACTTTGATCAAAGTCAGTCATCAGTTTTAAATGTGATGAGAAGTGCCAGGAAGATTCAAGTTTGTGTTAGCTGACAAGTTCGCGAAGAAGGCCTCAATTTTGCAAGCGATTTTCAGTTGTGCCTGAAAATGGAACCATTCGCACAACCTCGACGATGACATCCCAAGTTTACATTGAAGTTTACAATGGAAGAAATGCGCTGATTTCGAGTCTGTTTCTCCAGTGCAGTAGCTGATTGGCGCCCTCAAGTGGAAGGTTCGAGATTTCGTTCGAACTGGAGACATGCAATCGTCTAATGCTGTACTGTAAAACAACCAATGGACTTTTAAACTTATTGAATTACAATCTGTGGTTTTCCCACAGATAACCTCAAAGATTTAATTGTGGTTCGCGATAGAAAAGATCTTTGAAACAGCTGTTTGTATTGTTTTCGTCAAAAACGTACTACCGCTTTTCCAGAAGGCACACAACCACACCTAGACGTAATTTGAATAACTTCGAAAAATATGGCAACACACACAATAAATAAATAAATAAATATATCATCGCCCCCAAAAAGTATCGACTCACCTAAGACGAGCTAAATTCAAGCTAAACAATGCATTAGGGCCTAAGTAACATTGGGATACTCTCTTTGTCGACTTTGTCTTTGCGTTCGGCCATGTAAAAACTGTAGGAGAACGCAACACGATACCTTCTCGTCGATGTGCCTTCCCAAGTAACAATTTCAGTTCTATTCCAGCCGTATAGCAGTCTTCCCGGCTTTGTTGATGAAACTACATTCAAAACTGTTTTGTCCACCAACACCTCCTCTATGCATCTTTAAAGCCGAAATGAGTACAAAGTGGCCCACTCTATAGATGGTTGTGAAAACAAATGATTAAAACCTTTCCAAGACCATACAGATTTTGAAAATGTTCTAGTGAAAGATGTTATGACCATTTGAGAACCATCATAAAACCTATTGGCCACCATCAAAATCAGTATAAGGCCGAATGGCCACAGCTGTCAAACTTCACGGCGATATTGTGGTTGTTTTTTTTCTGCTTTTTTCGATTCTCTGCTCTTCTGATTTATTCAACAGTAAATAATGGCTAAGAAAAAAGCTCAAGTGTTGCGGGAAATTATGTTTGATAACAAAATATGTGAAACAAATTGAGTTTTTTTTTTATAGCGTATCATGCTTAAAATCATATGCGCATTTAATATTATGGTGAATATTGGCATGATAAGAGCTGAAAATTAATGCGCCTCGGAAATTATGCGAGTTTACAACAACAAAAACAAAATTGAAAGAAATATATTCGATAAATTAATCAAGAAACTTCTGAAAATTGATGGAATTCAATAAATTTATCTAAACGAATACCGAAATTTGTCTCAGATCTACAGTTCAATTGTATTACATTTAAAATTCGGTGTATTTATTTTTCCACATTTCAATTATTTCATATATTTCAATATGGCGATTGCAAGAAAGCACAGTTTTGCCAAAAAGCCAATTTATATTTGCTATGGCTATTATAGAATTATCTGGTCGCTTGGTAGCTTTCCTCAATGCCAATTAGCCGTTTAATGCATTTACTGGAGGCAATATGGTTTTAAAATGCTTTTTCAACTGACCATAATAAGATAATATGAATGAGTCCTAAAACGGCATTTCAAAACAGCATTTTATGAGTTTACAAAGTCAAAATAAAACCTTTAATAAGAGTAAAAGGAATTTTAGAAGTCAAGTTTTTAAGATCGTTGTAAAGAAGCTGTGTAGGTTCTTGTAAACCTGACTAAAATTTGAAACCTATTGGCATCTCTTGCTACCATAATAAAGTGGCTTTTATAAACTCTAGTGGCTTTCATAAAACTTTAGTGAAACTTAATAAAGCTGGATGGTTTTGGCAATGTTACTTGGGAATCCCTGGTTCCAGTTTTCTCGTAGGTCCTCCGATTCCAATCAACACTCAGGGTTTCCTCATAGGTTTTGAGCACTAAACAAACTGCACAATATCTCTTCTTCTTTCGAGTTCAATTTGATGTTATTTGCTCTCTATAGAAGTGTTAACAAACCACTTGTCAAAGATTTTCGATTCCCAACACTAGAGGCGTGCTAGCGGCGTGCGAAGGCGTACCAATTTTACTTTCAATTAGTCAGGCTAAATAAGGAAACCATAGGGAATATGTTGACGAGATACTTGTTTTATTGTTGTACTAGAACACCTAGAACATGTACTTCCACGTTAAATCACTGGAATGTTGGATAACAGGTGGTAGAAGGGCTCATTTTAGTGAATAATAAGCCGAATTCCTGTGTAGTTTACCATTTAAATATTAGCACCGATTTCCAATTTGAGCCGCTATATAAAGGGTGTACCTTTAAAGTCCGCACACACTCAAATTGCCCTACGTTTTTATTCGTTGGCTAAAATTAATTGTAATTTTGAGTGGACAAAGTTGAAAGTGAATTGTTTACGCTTTGTGAGTTGATTTCATCAAGTGCGAAAAAGTTTTCAAAATGGCGACGAAAGAATGAGGATCTTTCGCAACGTGTCATCGGAAAAACAAAAAACTTGGGAATCGCGTATTCCTCGGTGTCTGGTATCATAAAACGATTTGAAGAACGTTTGACTGTTGAGGAAGCGAAGATCCGAAAAAAGCCATTAGGTCATGGAGAACGATCACAAACGCGTGGGTTGAACCTTTAATCGGAAACCGAACGCCTCAGTTCAAGTGGCTAAAAAGTTACATGTGAGCAAGACTTTCGCGTAGAATACCAAATCTCAAGCTGGACTACGTACGTTTAAAGTTCAAAAATCCCCAAACCGACGAGAAACATAATACGGTCGCAAAAAGCTGTGCCCGGAAGTTGTACGACCAGAAGTTAACAAAAACACATTGCTGCGTAATAGATGACGAGACATATGAGAAGGCGGACTTCAACCCGATTCCAGGAAACCTATATGTGACTGCCAGGGATAAGTGTGATGTTCCCGAGAACCTCCGGACACAGAAGATGTCGAAGTTTGCCAAGAAGATCTTAATTTGGCAAGCGATGTGTACTTGCGAGAAGCGAAGTACAACTTTCGTTATCGCAAGCACCATGAAAAGACAGGTCTATTTGGAAGAGTGTCTCCAAAAGCGGCTTCTCACTCTCCTGAAGGCTTATGACGATCTTCTGGCCGAATTTGGCATCATGCCACTACACGAAAGACGTGCTAAAGTGGTATAATGCGAATGATGTCAATTTAGTGGCGAAATATCTGAACCCCCCAAACACTCCAGAACTGCACCTGATAGAAAAATAGTGGGTCATTACGAAGGAGCACTTTCTGAAACGACCAAAAGGGGTTGAGAAAGTAGAAGAAATTAAGAAAATATGGGGTAATATCTGAGGACCTGCAGAACCTTATGGCCGAAGTTAATGCTAAGGTTCACGCATTAGGATATAAAGGCGAAATAAAATTAAAAAATGATGCCAATTTAACTTTAAACTAATTTAAATTGTTTCTTTTTATTTCCTGAAAATTTAGTGTTAATCAGATAAAAACTCGATTTTTGAGAATTAATTTTGTGTGTGCGTGTTTTAAACGGCACACCATTTATTTACTAACAGTATGGATGCTCTTGAGGCAACTCACAAAGTGTGATTGGTTTTTTTAAAGTTGGAAACAAGGTTGATGTTAAATAAATAACCCGTAAGAGTAGTTTTGGACCGATTTAGACCAACGGTAAGGATGCTGTTGTAGCCACTCGTAAAGTGTGGTAGTGGTTTTTCATTGGTAAAACATTGAATACTTCAAATAACGCTTGAGAGCCAATTCGGATCAATTTGAATCAACAGTAAGGATACTGTTGGGGCCACTTGCAAAGTGTGATGGTGGGGTTTCACTGATAAAAAATACAAAAGCATGAGTTATTTCAGTGAAAGTACTGCAAAATTTATGTAAAACTCCTAGTTGTTGGGAAGAAAATTTCTACTATTATTTTATAGTCTAAGGAACCATGCTATTAGTATCTGTGTGAGGCTCTATTATTTGTTCTTCACGAAAATTATGGAAGTCAACTTTTAAGAACTCTTGTAATGGCACTTAAAAACCGTTTAGTATTTCGTTATACGTTGTTCTTGTAGTAGACTGAGTAGAAGCGATAATAGAAGGTTTTAATTTGAAAAAAAAAACATGTTTTTTCCATCTGTATCAATGATGGGCGTTCTTCCTAGTACAAAAATATTTTTATGAATCTCAACAATTTTTTCTCGATTTTTAAACAAGAAAAATCTAATCATTTTTATTTTTACAAACCGACATGCAGTTTCACAAAGGGACATTTATGCAAAGTGACACCACTTACTTTTCAGTAACGGGGGCTCCCATTATGACATAAACGTCAACTTATGTATGGTAGAAATCATTGGTTTACGTAGTCTGTTTTTTGTAGCATGTTTCATGGTGAAATAGGATGGTGTTGTCTTGTAATTATTTTTTTAAATTGTTTTTTTTTTAATAGTTTCGCTTGCCAAAATTAATAAATAAATTAAATGCCTGCATATTATTATATTTACTATCGAACAATGTTATTATCCACATACTCCTATAATACCCTATTGTCGAGTACCAGGTCCTGATTTAGTAGACGGTCGAATGTGTGGGCGTTGATATTGGTTCTATTCCGTGAAAGAAGACCATATCATATCAGTCTTTGAGTCTTTTAAGAGCATTGATACTGCATATGAAAATCATGGAATTCATCTCTTTAGAACTCATGAGGTGGCCCTGAAAAGAGCCGTTTGATATTTTGTTGTTTGCTGTTCCAGGTATGGTCCAAGTAGTACAGACCATCGTCAAGCGCTGCTTGTCAAATTGGTAGAGCTGTCATCCCGGTTCATGTTCCACGATATCTCCTTCGTACTGGTTTATTGCTGCGTGTGCTTCGATGGCAAGTACAGACAACATATGTCTATTATATGAAACATAGGAACAATTACGTCTGCACTCTATGCCGACAAACGTTAAATCAATTCAAACACCACCTTGTTCGGTTACTTTCTTCAGAAGGTAAACTAAAGTTAATTTAAAGTGTTTCCACATAAAATTCAGGAAATTGATGTTTTATGTTTCGAAGCGTCGGTATTGAGGTATCTAGTGAAAACATTTGGTCTATCTTGCACAGCATACCTGAACAACTTGCGTATCAAGAATCACTTCAAATTCTTGGTTGTTATTTCTGGTGAAATGTACACCGCAACCAACAGAACTTCAGTGTCTATTGCTTATATCTTAGCACCTGAACGGCTCGTCACGAGGAAACACATTTGGTCGTCCTTAAAAACACGGGTTGTGGTAGTTGACGGGGGCAACATGGTTCGCGGTAAGCTGAGGCTTTCTTCGCGGTTTTCATGGGAAGAAGGACGGCCTGGAAGTTTTGACAGGACACCACCCTATGCAACGGTCACATCGGAGAGAAGGTTACTCAGCTCATCGACGTTGAGGATGGCCAATTGCAGGTGACGTGGGATGATTCGGGTCTTCTTGTTGTCTGGAGTGGTAGACTCGAAGATTTCAATGATCTGACATTCAATCACCACTGCGAAGTAGACAGAGACATCGGCACCAACGTACTCGGCAAAGTTGTCCTTTCGGAGCAGACGGCGAATGCGATCGACTGGGACCTGCAATCTGGCGCGATTCTAGCGGAACTATGCATTGTACTTGACCTTTCCTCCTTTGCCACGGCTAGATATGTTTCTAGGTAGCAACAAAGGCAATCCGAATCAAATGTTACAAAAAGGGACGGGCCTCAGTTGTTGCGCCGGACTCTAGCGTAGAAATGGAATAATTAGTTTTCCTTTATGCGACAGCACGCTGTATGGTTTCGAGGTTAAATTTTCATCTTCACATCTTCACATCTTCACATCTTCACATCAGACAACAGAAAATCGGCCCTTTTCAGGGCTATAAAACCCCATCTTAAAAGAGTTGCGATATGGAAACACTTACTTCTGAACGTCGCAGATACAAACTGCAAAGCAATCATAGTTATGTAGAAGGAAATGTTCACTCATCACCATGAGGCATCAAGAGTGCACATTAATGTTTTAGCTAGAATGAAAGATATGAAGAGAAAGTGTTGAAAGCTCCGTCAGTGCACGGCAGGTTGGAAATCGAACAGATGTTTGAAAAGTTGAGCGAAAGGGCATGGGTCCAGTGGTACTCCAACCATGGACGTCATCTTTTGCCCAACATCCCAATGCGGGGTAGGTCAAGGAACGGACCGGATAAGTCCGCCACCTCAACAGGCAAAAGATGACGTACGGAAGGCGCCCATGTACCACTGATGGCTTTGTATAACCTCAAAGATTTAATTGTGGTTCGTGATAGAAAAGATCTTAAAGACAGCAGTTTCTATTGTTCTCGCACTATCGCACCCAGACGTTATGAATAGTTCGAATCACTCTTAAAAGTATTGCAAGCCAATAAACACATAAATATAACATCACCCCCGAAAAGTATCGACTCACTTAATACAAGGTAAATTCATAATATTATATCTCTAAATGCCGATAAACTATACAACTCAAACCTTGGGCAATCTTATTAAAATTGTCAAGTACTTTTGGAAGGTGGAGAGTATGGGGCCAATTATAGAAGTCGAGTCGAGCGTTACTTTGCTCAAAAGATCTGTTTTGCTATTATAGTTGCCGAAATCAACGAAATTTTGTCGAGTTGGTCGACTCAAGACCGCTCGGAAACTAGTGAGTGATTTGCCTTATTTTTTCGAGAAAGATTTTGCTTTGATACGTGTTTTTCATCGGATAGTGGTAATTGGCTAAGTAAGGTAACAAAATGCATTACTATTTTTTGCATGAAGTTAGCAGAAGCAGATAATTTCTCATCTCCATGCGAAGCGCTAGAGCGGACAGTAATTTTATTGCTAGAACAAACAGATCATGAAGAAAAGTGTATTGATATGTTCCGTATGGAAGTAACGGCAGGCTTTGAAAATTTAAAAAATACTAAGATTGAAAACGCAGCGGAGGGCATTTTGAACGGTAGTATACGATCAGGCACATAACCCTTTGTCATACTACCCCATTCAGGATAGGCAAGGGGGGAAATCTCCTAGCAATAGGTAGTATAAGAGCCCGATCGGTTGCATAACCTTTTGTCAGTCAAGAAGATTTCCCCCTTGCCTATCCTGCATGGGGTAGTATGACAAAGGGTTATCATGCTCTGATCGTATACTACCGTTCAAATGCCCTCCGCTCGTTTTCAATCTTGTATTCTTTCAATTTTCAAAGCCTGCCGTTACTCTATACGGAACTATCAATACACTTTCTCTTCATGTCTATTTGTTCTAGCAATAAAATTACTGTCCGCCCTTAGCGCTTCACATGGAGATGAGAAATTATCTGCTTCTACTAACTTCCATCAAAGATCGTTACTTCCGCGCTGGGGAGAATACAAAAATAACAATCAAAAGTATTTTTGGCAGTTGAATCAACAGAAAAACAACTTAGTTATAGCTAAAATATTTCTCACGCTATTAAAAACAGAACCAATAGCTCATCGAACTGGTTAAAATTATTATGGACATCGCCACAGGTTTTTTGGCGTGGAGCCAGCATAACTAACGTTAAGTAGAAGTGGTAGGAAATTGACCAAGAGTTAAATTCAATTGGACCATTTTCTTGGGGCGGAATAACAAAAGCTAAATTTTCTTTTCTCGATTTAATTATATTACTTTTGTGATCCTAACATTGGCTTTAAAGCCAAGTCGGTTGGCACACTGAAACTCAGATCAACAGCACAATTCATCAGCTATTGAAATAAACCTTAGAACTCTGATTTTTTTTTTCTCAAGTACTTCTAAACAGAAATATACTGAAATGATACATTTGCACTTAAGCGGTTTAGCGGTTTTTGAAATAAGTCCTAGATTCCTAAAATTAGAGAAAAGTGATACCCAGAATTTAGGGCACATCCTAGAAAGTTCAGAAGAAGACTTCCCAGAGCATCAGGAAGCGACTTTCTCGAAAAAAATTATACGAAGATCAGGCAGAAACTTCTTAGAAGCATAGGGAGCACTTTTTAGAAGTTCAAGCAGGAATATCCCAAAAAAAAAATCAGGATCAAAATCCTCGAAGCTCAAGATTAGAATCACCAGAAGTTCAGGAGAGAACTTTCTTGAAAATCAGGAGAGGATCGCTCAGACCTTTAGGAGAAATTTAAAGAAGAGGACTTTTTAGAAGTTTGGACTTTCCAGAGGTTCTGTGTTCTTTCCAGGAACGCAAAATGCAGAAGCTTAGGAAAAAAATCGCCGGTGTTCAGGAATAATCTAACAAGGGAGGGCATTACCTATAATTTTTCAAAAATTAAGACACAAACTTCCACAAAGCTCAGGACGATACGTCTTAGAACTTCACAAAAGGACTTCTAGAAGTTTAGGAAAGAACTTTCCAAAGATTCTGGAAAAAAAACTTCCCAAAAGATTAGTTGGAACTACCCAGAAGCGCTTGAAAGTTTCACCGAAATTCGGAAGAGAGTATTTAAGAATTTCAAAATGAGGATTTCGAACAAATGTAAGGGATTTTTTTATAAATTCTGGAAAGGACTTTCCCAAAGTTTTCGTAAAATTATCCTAAGAGTTCAAGATAGGACTTATCAGAAATTGAGAAAGAATAAGCTCAGGAAAAAACATCCCCAAATTTCAGGAAAAAACTTTACAAAAAGGGCGCTACCTATAAATTCGAAAAGGAATTCCTAAAAAAATCAGGAAATCAAAAGAGGACATCCGAGAAGTTCGGAAAGAAACTTCCCAATAGTTTAGTTGAACCTACCCCAAAGTGCGAGAGAGCTTCTCTGAAGTTTAGAATCAGGTAAATATTTCTGAGAAAAACAGGAATAAACTTTCAAGATATAAGAGGGATACTTCCTTTTTGTTCAAAAATCAAATGAAGGAACAAACATTCCCGAAGTTTAGTAGAAAACTTCCATGAAGTTCAGAAGAGAGTTTTCTCATTAATTCAAGAGTGTTCAATTCAGAGTGGGACTTATCAGAAGTCTATAAAGTAACTAAGTTCAGGGAAAAAAACATACCAAATTCTTCTGGAAGGTTAGGTTGGGTTGTTAGATGTAAATTTCTAAAAACATCAGGAGTGACTGCTAAAAATTCATGAGGAAACTTGCCAAGAGTTTCGGATCATTCTTCTCAAAATTTTAGTGTTTTTCATTTTCATTTTCTGCAGAAGGTCAGGAGAGAGCTTTCCTGAAATCACTTCTGAACCGAAGAAACAGTCTATACAAGAATCAATTCAATGATGATAATGATATTCGTTGCTCATGGAACCATACTAAAATATGGTAAACACCACATCGTACTATGTGGTAGGACCAAATAGTTACCAGAAACAAATGCAGGTAGTTATTACCTTCCCATCGGTAGTAGATTTAGATGTTAGCATACTGGCATTTCCAGGAAATCTACGTTTTAAGTCATTGTTTACAATTGTTACTTTCGACCTTTTCACGATTTTCTCTAAACTGCAAGGTGCCGAAGGGTGCCAATGTGTTGACAGTTCAATTTTTTATGTTTTGCTGTGCCAAGCTATGCGTATTAGCACGGTTGCTAGTTTCTTATTTCTGAAAGCCCAACTGTCAAAACTGTTCCTCGTGTGCCACACACGTGGTATGGATTGAAAATCGAGTTCCGCTATCATGCAAAATATTCGTCTAGTGTGTTAATCGTCTAGTGTGAAAATCGAGTTCCACAGATACAATCAATTGCGCTGTTGTGTGTTGGTGATTCTCCCTCAAGCGAGCTCAGGTCCAAAGTGTCATAGTTCGCGGGTGTTGTGGGGGAAGATACGCCAGTATCTAGAACTAGATTTTAGAGAAAATACCACAACCGTGCCAAAGTGAATTTTGAGGTCGGTGTTCAGGATTAGTTTGTAAATTAATCAGTTGCAAGAAGAGTGTATTAGACACACATATCATGTTACTACCGGAAGGTTTCCGGACACGTCGGCGACGGACTGGTTGATGTGGACGAGTACCGACGGCAAGCTGCAGTCCAGCAACACTCTGGCCATCTAGGATATCGAGGAGAGCTGGTTTGCAATGCCACAAATAATTTATTTCTACCATATTTTGAAGACAATATCTAATATTTGTCTATTTTGTTTTGTTTTGTTTTTCGTTATGCTTGTCTCTTTCAGGTAATATTGGAGCGGCCCATTGCTTTTGGCGGAAAGTGCTGCAAGTATGTATTGGCGGTATCGTTAACAAAACGAACCCAGCAACTAACCGCACCCCAACTATCAACATCCCAGTGATTTCTCGTGGAAGTGCAGAGGATTTCTCGGCTTCCTTCAAAGCGAGTATCATGTCACCACGTTCCTTCCCATTCCCTATTTGACCAGCATTCGGACACGGCCGGCGCCGTCGCTTTATTGGCCGTCACCAGTTTTACACATTGAAGGTGTATGTTAGTCCCAAACATCATCTGTTGGTTCTTTGTGCAAATACAGCTGATCTGGCAATAACGGAATTGCATCCGTGGGCGGTCAATCATGCTCATGCTCATGCTCATAGTGTGAAAATCGAGTTCCACAATCATGCAAAATATTCGTCTAGTGTGTTAATCGTCTAGTGTGAAAATCGAGTTCCACAATCATGCAAAATATTCGTCTAGTGTGTTAAAAATCGTGGCTAGCACATTGTTCTAAGCTATCTACCCTTGGCTAGGACACTAGCTCATGTAGGAATTACAATTCCTTTGTTTTCATCTCACCTTGTTTGAGAGATTTGATCCTCGATTCTGAAAAAAATCTCGCTTAGGGTACTAGAAGCAAAGAGAAAAAGTTTAAATGATTTACCAGAAGGTCCAAAAACTTCGAGAAACAATCGTTGAAATGATATAGATTATTGCATATCAATACAGCAACCTTTGGATGTTAAATATTTAAATCAATAATGCTGTCAGTGAGGGTAATTCCGAGAGTCAAAGTGACTTTTGTCACTTGATGAAGTGAGAAAAGTCACCTGCAGTGACATGAGTCTGTATTTGATTTACCCAGAAGAGTCGCGTCACAGCAGGTGACTTTTCTCACTTCACCAAGAGACAAACGTCACTTGGACTCTTGATATAACCCTCAATAACTCCTCTTCTAAATCATCTTTGAAATTGATATCGATACTTGTCCACATATTAATTAATAACCTCATCGAAAAATGCTTTAAATCGCAACTGCAGTACAGTGTTTCAATGAGTTTTTCTGAATAACAAAAACATTACTGTTATTTACAAAACCAGAGTGAAAAATGTAAATATCATTCTGCGGCTGTCAGTAATGGCAGCTAAATTGAAGAAGGCCCTAAATTATTGTATGGCATAAAATTTCAATGACTTGTTGAAAAAAGTCAACATTTCAACCAACTGTCGATAGAGTTCGATTGCCGACTCTATCTGATTCAGTTGCTTTCTGTAATGCGCAATTCTGCTCGACTCGACAGTGACAAGTATTGAGTCGAATTGCTCGACTCGACTTCTATAATTGACCCCTATGTTTCGGAATTCAGTCACTACGTGGTGCTACTTGGCGTGGAAATGAGAGAATTATAGAACGATATCATAAAGCGATGCTAATAACCTAGAAAGTTGCATTGGCCGTTGGATTTATATAAAGCAGCAACTTTGAATCCGGGATTAAGGCTTCATTAAGGATTAGGTACTCAAAAAAATGCACAATTTTTATCCGTATGTAACTTTTTTGTCCGTGTTTGATGAATTGATAAAAATCTAACTATAACTTGTTTGAAGTAAATTGTTACCATGCGCAAAATTTCATAACAATCGGTTCAGTGGTTATTGAGATGTCATCGAAACAAGAAGAAAATCGCTGGAGAATTCTTCGCGCCGTTGTGGAAAATCCGACTGCGATCATGAGATGGATCGGACGGCAACTGGGATTTGCCCATACAACTGTGTCTAGGGTGGTAAAATAGTTTAAGGAGTCCTAGAAGTCCGAGCGGCGGGCTGGGAGTGGAATAAAATCGAACAGCTGACCCTGTGAAGATCCGAAATCCCATGCAAGGAAGCTGTATCGAAAGTGGTTAATGAAACCGATATGTGTGGTTATGGATGACGAAACCTACATCAAGGCAGACGCAAAGCAGATACCGGGGCCGAAATTCTACGTTTCCAAATCACGGTTTGATGTTCCGGAAGACATAAAGAAGAAGAAAATGGACAAATTCGCCAAAACATACTTGCTCTGGTAGGCCATATGCCAATGCGGTAAACTGAGAAAACATACATAACAACTGCTGCCATCAACAGCAAGCAAGTGCTAAGTGCTTCCAGAAGCATCTGTTGCCCTTCCTGCGGTCTCAGCGGAGGCGAGGACATTATTTTGGCCGGACCGGGCATCATGCTATTACGCGCGATTGACGTTCGATTGGTACAGAGACAATAACGTTGTTTCTGTACCAAAACCGCCAACCCCCCAAATTCACTAGAGATTCGTCCGGTGGAAAGATTTTGGGCCATATTGAAGACCAAAGTTCTAAAACCGTCCAAGGTGTTTAAGAACTTTTTGATTAACAATATGACCCAAGATCTCTAATGAATTTTAGTAGAGCGACGTTATTAATGCTGTACTTGATCCGTCAATCATATCAGCTCAGCCTTGATGCCGATCCAGCTAAAATTAATGTCTTAAGCCTCCCGTGAGACCTCGGAAGAGCGGCCAGATGCTCTGGAGAGCACTGCATAGCTTTGCTGTGATGGCGTATTGATATATGTTTCTGGAAGTTTACCGATGGCTATGGCTCTACCAGAACAGAGTATATTTTAGCGGAGCAATCCATTTTCTTCTTCTTTATGATAACCGGAACATCAAACCGTGATTTGGAAGCGTAGGTGACTTCATGCAGGTTTCGTCGTCCATAACCACGCATATCAGTTTCATTAACCCTTTCGATACAGCTTTCCTTGCATGGGATTTCAGAGTCAGCTGTTCGATTTTATTCCACTCCCAACCCGCCGCTCAGACAGGACTCACTGCGTCGTACACCCTAGTGCAGTTGCCAATGGGCCAGATCCCAGTTGCCGTCTCCCTCCATCTCGTCACAGTCGGATTTTCCGCAGAAGCGGCATGAAATTCTCAACATTCTTTCTTCTTCGATGACATCTCAATAACCGCTGAACGGTGACCATGAAATTTTGCTGTGAAATAACGGTACTTCAGGCAAGTTATAGTTAGATTTTGTCGTTCATCAGACACGGACAAAAAAATTGCATACGGATAAGAATTATTATCATTTTGATGCCTAATCCTTGTGGCCAATATCCCGGATTCAAAGTTGGCACCTTATAAATCCAGAAGCGATAATAAAATAGGTGTGTATCCTTTATGATATCGTTCTGTAATTCTCTCATTTCTGCATATACGCCGCGTAATCAGAGTCAATTATAAATCCGTCGAGTCGAGCAATTCGACTCGATACTGTCGCTGTCGAGTCGGCAATTGCACTGCAGTACGAAACGGCTGGATCGGATGGAGTCGGCAATCAGGCTCTCGAACAGTTGGTGAAATCTTTCGGCAAGTCATTAGTACATGTATCTATGGTGGGGCCTTCTTCAATTTAGCTGCCGTACTGACGACTATCGAATGATATTTATTTTTCTGCTCTGTGTTTGTAAAATAACGGTAATATTTTGTTATTCGAAAACTCGTTAACGCTGTACTGCGGTGCATTTAAACGTGCGATGAATTATTAATTAATATGTGGACGAAATTAATCGATATCAATTTCAAAGTGTTTAGAGAGTTATTGAGTCCCGAAATTGACGTTATCGCAGTGGTGAGAGAATTTCCGCAACCGTGCGACTCTTCTGGTGATCAATCTGAATATGCTGCAGGTGACTTTCTCTTCGTCAAAGTGACAGAGAGTCGCACGACCGGAATTACGCAACGTATTATTGATTTAAATATTTAACATCCAGGAACTAACATATTGATAAGCAATAATCTATCATTTCAGCGATTGTTTCTCGAAGTTACAGACCTTCTGTAAATCATTGAAACTTTTCTCTACCTAAGCGGATTTTTCAGATCGAGATCAAATCTCTCAGAGCAAGTGAGATGAAAACTAGGAATTGTAATTCTACATGGCTAGTGTCTAGCCAAGTAGATAGCTTAGAACATGTGTATCTGATCTAGCACGCTAGGCAGTGCTGCATGATTGTGGAACTCATTTCACGCTAGACGATAACACTGAACGAATATTTGCATGATGTGGGGCACTATGAAAACATGAGCCTGGCAGGTACTCACGGATGCAATTCCGTGTAGATCAATATTTACTGAAACCAACAGATGATGTTGGAACTAACATACACCTTCAATGTCAAACAATGTGACTAATCAAAGCAATGCAACTTTAGTCAAATAGGAATGGAAGGAACGGCATGACATGATACTCGCTGAAAATGAAAATCCTCTGCACTCGAGAAATCACTGGGATTGGATAGTTGGGAAGGTAGTTGGGATTCATTTTAGTTAACGTACCTTGCAGCACTCACTTGTGGCCATGGGCATCAATCTTATAA
>JASCZW010017417.1:0-17048 GCA_034211315.2 Aedes japonicus | reverse complement strand
AAGTTTATTACATCAAAACAAAGGTAATTTACTGTACTTTAAGGAAAAAAATTTAATACAAATATCTTTTCCTCGTTTCTAATGAAAATTTGCACTTTCTTCTTTATTCCTTCCATCAAATGCTGTACACCCCAAGTAACCATTAAGCACTAAACGTGGATTTATATTAGCATTATATCTGCATATTAAGCAGCACTTAAATGTCTTGAAGCTCTACATTCAGATATAATGCTAATATAATGCTAAAAAAGGCAAAATAACGTGCTTATATAGTGCAGAAGTGACAGCTCGTAAATAGCATTAGTAATGCTGTATTAATGCACCTCAACATAACTGTCAGTTTTGATAGCCTGTTTTTGGCATTGCTAATTCTATTATGCTGCATTTAGCAACTGTCTATTTCCGATTTATTTTAAGAACTATTTCTTTTTAGCTTTTTCTTTTTCTTGATGGTATTAGCAAAATAAAGGAGGATAATGCATGCAATAATGAGCTATAAATAAACCACTTAGTGTTAATTCATATGATTAATAATGAACGGGACTATTAGTATGCGTAAAGTAATACTTAGTAAATTCAATTTACTGCGAAAATTTCCTGTACTGCCTCTTGAACCAAGGTATCATCATGCATGGTTGGACCGCTGCCTTTGCTGCCTGTGCCTGGCTATGAGCGGTTCAAGAATTGTTATAGCCTTTATCTCCGTATCTACGAACAAATTTGAAGGCGTAGAACTGGCTAATGGAGATGTAGTTGTTTTTGGAACCTAAACAGCAATATGTGTGTTAAGCTAAGAAGTATCGTAGTTTCGATACAATTTAACTTCACGTCTATAATTTCCACTTTTCAAAGTTTTTTTTTTCCACTTATTCTCGTCCATACAGGTTTTTGTTGACTCCAAATTACTTTTCAATGCTTTTGTAAACAAGTTCTTAGCATTATTTGATAGCCTTATATTAGCACTAAATGTTTATATCTGCATGTATGCTGTGAACCTGATAAATACTTTTATGCATTATAACAGCCTTATATGCGTATAATACTGGCGATAATGCTAAATATTGGTTAGCTTGAATGCATTTGTGCTGCTAATATGAAGCTTGCATGCCTAACATATGCTAATATAGAACTTATAAGCAACATTTATGCTGATATAGTGCTATTATCGAGCTAAAGCTTAATGCTTATGGTTACATGGGACCTCTGGAGTAAACTTCCTTGGCCCATTTGTTCCAGATTTTAGTTATCTGAGTCGCGTCCCGAATCGCTTTTTCACTTTTCTTAAGCTTTCGCTTCATTATTGCTCAAAATCTCAAGGGCTGGAACTGTGGGCATTTGGATGTTTTTATCGATGAAATCTACACAGAAAAGAGAAAAAAAATCTGAATCTTCATTGTGATGTAAATATCAGAGCATGTGAAGTTGTACTTCATTCCACACAAAGCAGCAACTTGCATGAAATAGTTCTAACAAAGATGAGCTTTTGCATACAACAATATCGATAATGTATGAAATGTCCCAGAACTTTACACGAGTTATAATTTAAATGTAGATGTTTTGTGACGCTCCATTTATGTGCATGATATTGAACAGAAATTCACACTACTTTTTCGAGCTGTGTACGTTATTATCGCGGTACCACTGGATGACTTCCCGGCTGTAGTGAAAACTGGCCAAAACTTCACGGGACCCTTTATGGGCTTTAATGAAATACAGTTTTTGAGGCATTCTTCCTTGTACAGCTTCGAGTCCATCGTCTAATTCGTCACTTTGGTCTTTGCTCCGCAGCTGTATTTCCCTTACCAAATCATCAGTTTTTCGGCAAATTTGACTATAAAAGCAAACTTAAACATCTCCTCGTACCGTCGCCATGTAGAATTTTTGGCCAGGAAGCTGTCCGAAATCCATTTTGACGTAGGTTTCATCGTCGATGAGCAGGCACAATTTGCTGGTACAATTTCCGAGCTCGAGTTTTGGTGACGAAACTTTGCTTCAACGTTCTGTTTGGTTGCTTGCTAGTTCGATAAGAACAATATCCTGCTCGCAAACGAATTCTTCGAACAGTACTGCGAGCAGCAACGTATTTTTGTACGATTTCATTATCTGACAGTCCAGGGTTTGCTCTGACGGTTCTCAACATCTTCTGGTTCAGCTTGCGGTCAGATGTTCCACTGCTCTTGGCTTCCATATGGAATAACTTATGACTCACTGCACAAAACACCGTAAAATGTATACTCTAAAAAGTGGGCGCTTAGGTAAACAAACCGCTGTTAAAGAATTCTTGCAGCGGTCACTTTCCGGGCCGCTGCAACAGAATAAGTGATTCCGGATTCTAACTGGACAGAACTTTATCAACATTCAATAGACAGATGTCAAAATGTGTCCAGCGTTTGCTCACTTCTAACCAAAAACAACAAAGTGTTGTTGATTCTGAGTAGTGTTTGGCTATGTTTAAACGTAACAAACCGGCATTTTCTCGTTGACATGTGGTAGTGGTGAAACATGTGTCCATCATTTCACTCCGAAATTAAATCGATCGTCATTACAGTGGACAGTACCCACGTAACCAATAAGCATTAAATAGAGTCCGTAAGTAGCCCTATATGCGTCTTAACGACAAGCGATAGAATGCATATGAGCATTATATTCACCTTAAATGCTAGTCAAAAGCAGGTTTTGGCCCGCTATACGGCCAATTTAATGTTGTTATATTGGGACCCCACCAAAAGAAGACGTCCATGCCGACAATATGTCATTCATTGGTAGCATGAATTGGTAACGTTTGCAAATGACAGCTAGATGACAGCAGTTGAAATGTTGTTCTGCTGCTGGGGAGTTTAGCTTTTAAAATGCTGATATAATGCTTGATTAAGAATGCGAAGGAAAAAGAACTCCATTTTCAATTTTAGATTTTATTCATTTTCCTGTTTTCCCTTTTATATTTTTTTCCCTCTCCTGTACTGATGATGATGAACGTTTGATTTCTGTTTAGACCACCTATTTTTTCTTATGAAAGGGGAATCTCAAATTCGCTGCAGTTTATACATTTCTTAGGGTGGGATATGAACTCGCTGCTTCGTGATCGATGTGTTTTTATACCGCGTCTTTATCCTCTAACCTATATGGAACGTATGTAAACGGTTCTAATATTTGCCCAATATAAACTTCAATGTTCCCAGGTAACCAATAAGCATTGAAATAGGCATTAATTCTGCATCATACTTGCATTTAAGATACTTCTTGCTGTACATTGGCTGTCTGAATGCACAGATGTTGTAAAATAGCATACGTAAAGCTGCCGTAATGCTAGCTGTCTGGTATCTGCATTTTTGTTGCTTGTAATATTATTAGAAGAACGCACTGAAAATGCTTAATTAAAGTTGTTTACAAATGTTAACAGATAGAACTGCAGAACTTGGATGAAGATAATTCAATCCCCACAGTGAGGACTATTATAGTCCTGATGTAGGAGTAACACTTATCGCTTTGTAAACAGCTTTAATTAAGCATTTTCAGTGCGTTCTTCTAATAATATTACAAGCAACAAAAATGCAGATACCAGACAGCTAGCATTACGGCAGCTTTACGTATGCTATTTTACAACATCTGTGCATTCAGACAGCCAATGTACAGAAAGAAGTATCTTAAATGCAAGTATGATGCAGAATTAATGCCTATTTCAATGCTTATTGGTTACTTGGGTAACCTCCTCGAAACTGCATGAATTGAACATCGAATTGCTTCCGCATCTACCGTATTCGCAGACCTTGAAAAATGCTCGCCAGTTAAAAAAATCACCCCGGATGAAGGGGTTATCGATGCCTATATTGAGGCAAAAGACAAATCGTTCAACATAAGTGCTATTGAAGTTTGCTGGAATGATTGAGTTGCGCTCTATGTAGATTATATTGAAGCTTAAAACCAATTTCAAACGGAAAAACCTGTGTCTTCTTTGTTAGGCCCGGAACTTTTCAACCCACCTGATACATAGTTTCTTTCAAAGTTTTCATAAATTAGCATTAACAAATAGACGCAACTATGTCAATTATTATGACTTGAACTGTATCTCAACTAAATTTTTCGATAATCAGCTTGCTCATTTTCTATCCGCCTCTAACTCATAAAACAAAGAATTTCAATCTCAGCAACCGGAGAAACCCTTCATCAGTTTTACCTATGGTTCGTCTACGATAGTAAAAGCGACGAACCCACACCCATCTTCATCTTCTAAATTAACCTCCCGGGCAGCTATTCTCGGAAGGGTGAGAACAGCTCCATAACCGTAACCTACTGAAACTTAGAACATTTGAAAACCGGAATCCTTCCTTCGTCCAACAAACCAGCAGATCCACGTTCTTTGTCCCTTGGCGTAGACCAATGCACCACCTCATCGCAGAAAATGACTATGTGCAATTGCAGTGGTGTGCCTTCGCCCTGGCACCGGCTGGGTGGTACCGACTTAATAGCGATCAATTAAGGATCGCTCACTTCGGTCTGCAGCTCCTTCCCATCGAGTGAACTTTCTCTCAGTGCCGCGATCACAATTGCATTGAATAGCACACTTAATTGAACACGATTGACTATTTTCCTCCCCGTCCCGCAGATCGAAAGAAGTGGCAGAACTTTGCGCAAACGGAAAGACAGTCAGACAGACAGACAGCCATTGGTTGTCGAAGAATTAGATTCCAATAGAATGATATATCGTGTCCATGAGAACCATCGAGGTCAACATTCGCGCTCGCCTACTCAGGATCTAGCCGCCGGGAGAGGAAGAAAACGAATCCGAAGAATTATGTATTAAGCAAAACTTTTTCCTTATCGCGAAACACAGATCGCTTGCTGAAAATAAAAAAAAAGGAGCAGAAAGAACAAAAACTGGTTCTCCATCCATCCCTGCTGATTATGATGCTGCTGCTGCTGCTGCCGATGCCAGGTTCGGAATTATCCACACCTCGTTAAGTATTGAAATTAAATTCGTTTTCCTTTCTCTTCTTTCTCCTCACACTTTTCTCGTTCGAACGAGCTTGGCAAATGAAATGGACAGAATGAAGTCAGCTAGTCGTCGTCGTCGCAAGAACCGCGTGACGGCAGCAAAGATGGGGACGACTCGTGCATAGCCGCGGAATGCTAATGAAAGAAGGGAACGAAACCCGATTTATTATGTAAACTTAAACTTCAACTTGAAATCTCGCTTTTAAAAACCCACATTCATTTTTTTTCTGCCTTCGGGAACCGGCTTGTAGCAGGAGGACTGGATTGACAACGAGGGGGAGTCAAAAATCAAAGCCTACCGTGTTTCATGGTATTAATAAAAGTAAAGGGTCTTGAGAATGATCCATAAAATTGCTGCGAGAAGACAATTTCGACCGAAACCGGGCGAAAGTTTTCCGCAGTCACATGAAGCAGAAGTTAAGAAGAAGGATTTATGCGTGTGCATCAAGGCGCGAAACGGCAAAAGTTCCCGAAAAAAAAACGATAGTAAAACAGACAAAGCCAAATATGACCACGGAAGTTAATGGGCTCAGTGAGTAATTATGTTAGTAGTGTGCCGGGGGATAATAAAGAAAAGGAAAGAAATGACAGAAGAAAATTCCCGTCCAGGAAGGCTCTTTGATTAACGCTCCACGGATCGTTAAGCTTGCTCGGTATGGCCATTTCCAGGCTCTTTCGTTCTTAATCGGTTGGAGCAGGGAAGTGGAGGAGAGAACGCGGAATTAGAATTTAATGCTTTGATTATTCGGCTGGCACGGTCCGGCGGACACAGCACAGTGCGTGGCTATGCCGAAAGTGTTCTAGCCCATGGTTCCCCGTGGATTCGGAACTTCTTGGCAGAAGAAGTTTCGGGGGTTTTTTGAAAGTGACGTTTTAATGAAGCTTCGACCCGGACGGAGTAAGGGTGGGAAGGAGGGAAGGGGTTTGCTGTCATATTTATAGTTATAGTCCAAGAATCTAATATCCCGTTCGCACTACAACCTATTTCGAACAGCAAAATAATAGTTGCAAAAAAATGTACTCATAATTCAAAAAAACCGATTGTTTATTTCACAATAAAAGAGTTTTATCTACAACAGTTGATTCAGATGTGAATCCTTCTTTCTGTAAAATTTTCGAACTTTTTGTGGTACACCCGCCATTATGTTCCGTACGGTATCCTAAGATACGCCCGCCATGACGAATCTCCATCTTCTCTTGAAATGATCGGTACCATTTGCTTTCTTCTTAGTTTCGAAGAGTTTCCGCTTAGCTAGAGCCCACGGATTTTGCATTGTAACAAGAAGCCAAACCAAGCCAAAACATAGTTGGAGAGTCGTGGCTTCTGATAAACGGTAGCAACCGCTTTTGCAAACATTTTCTCTCGTACACATCCGTACAGATAGTTCCGGTAGAAACAAAACTTTTAGATTTTTGACTACAACTACATATGGCCTGCCAAATCAAATACACGGTGTTCAATAAGTTCGAATACAAGTTTTCATCATTGCGTAGGTATGCGCCATGTACATATTCTGCATTGGTATTGGTGTCAGCTTTAGCTTCATTCATACGCTACCGAATGTGCGCGGTGTTGACATTCTGTTAGTTGTTGTTCGTTTGTTACGCGCGATGAAAGAGTATCGGGACTTCGTAATTAAGCGTTTTTTGAACGGTGAGCGACCCGGCGATATATTCCGGCTGCTGAAATCGCATGGGGTCAAGCGGAACTTTGTCTACACGACCATCAGGCGATACCGGGAGACGTCCTCGACCAATGACCATGCGAGATCCGGTCGGCCGCGTTCAGCGAGGACGCCACGGGTCATCAAGATCGTGAGGGAGCGAATTCGGCGCAAAAAGAACCGCTCAATCCGGAAAACGGCTGCAGATCTCAACGTTTCCATTGGAACCGCTCACACCATACTCACCAAGGACCTTGGTTTCAGGCCTTACAAAAACGTAAGGTCCATGGCGTTTCGGAGGCTACCAGCAAAAAGCGGTTGAATCGAGCTAAGAGGATCCTCTCTCGGCACGCTGGTCAGGAGTTTGTTTTTTCGGACGAGAAACTGTTCGTGCTGCAGCAGCCGCACTGATGTGCAAAATGACCGGGTGTGGGCGCCATCGAGGGACAGCATTCCTGAATCCAATATAAACATCCCTCGGTTCCAAAGTGCCGCGTCGGTGATGGTTTGGGGGCAGTATGCAAACGTGGTAAGCTACCCTTGGTGTTTATTGAAAAAACGTCAAAATCAACGCGGCGTACTACAAAACTGAGGTTTTGGAAAAGGTTGTTGCCCCAGTCTCCGAAGCCTCTACGGCGATGAGCACTACGTGTTCCAGCAGGACGGTGCACCAGCCCATACGGCAAATGTGGTTCAAGCCTGGTGTCGGGACAATTTAACCGACTTTCTGGACAAAACTTTGTGGCCTCCCAGCTCCCCGGACTTGAATCCTCTCGACTTTTTGTTTGGTCCTATATGATGGCGAAGCTGAACGAATACAAGGTCAGCACTTTGGATCATTTCAAGACGGTAATTCTCAAAATCTGGGACGAAATGCCCATGCAGTCCGTGCGTGCCGCCTGCGACGCGTTCGAGAAACGTTTGAAGCTCGTTAAGGAGTACAAAGGGGGAGTCATTCCAAGAGAAATGTTGTAAACGTTCCTTGTAAACATAGCTTTCAATAACATAAATCCAAAAATAAAAAAACATGTTTTCATTTTTTTAACAAATTTTGAAAGTGTATCCGAAATTATTGAACACCGTGTACTTCTTCGGGGATTTGGACGACTTTTTTGTCCGAAAATGCTCAGCAACGACGTTCTTTTGCATTGCGGTATAAAAAACCAGACCAGTAGGCTCTTTAGGTCTTGAAGTAAGTATGTTTCCTTATTCATTATGATACAAGAAATTGATTGCAAAAAATTGGGGTAAATCTCCTTCTCCGCACGACTGTTAGCAGTGCAACACTGCTTGTCATCACGGTCGGGCACCTTTTTCAGTTTGTACGCCTTTAGTCTTCTTCACTTTTTGTACGTATGATTTTGACTTCCCAACTTTTCGAGCCACATTTCACACAGAAAGATTGGAATTTTTTTGTCGGAAGCATACTTTTCGATTTGATCCACTTCCAACCTTTCGATCCACAGTCAAATACTAGTCAAAGAATTTCAAACACAAAACACGGTACTTTTCGGTAATTTTAGTTTCTTGGCATGATCGCGTACCGATCAATTTGGATTTTGCTGTCGTTCGTACAAAATGCATTTGCGCACTTCCACTTTGATTCGACGCCATTTTGCTGAATTTAACAAGAATGTAAACATGTTGTAACACGAAATAAAGTGGAGAGTTTCAACTGTCATATGAGTGAAACGTTTCAGCGATCTCCGAAGAAATTCAAAATCACCACTGAAATAAAAATGTCCGAAATTTAATGTGCACAGGCTTTAAAGTATCTTGATATCAAATGCCATGAACGTTATTGCCAGTGAAAACTAGATGCTGATTTCAAGATACTCAAGGTGTAGAGTGAACGGGGTATAAATCTGTATTTTTTCTCTCATTCTGAGATAAATGCTAGACCATTAAGAAATGGGGAACTTTCAAATGCGTTACTCAAACTTTTCTTTCAGTCGAAAATTTCGCAAATAATGAAACAAAGGTAATATTCGTTTGTTTCAAATTCTCGCACTTTTCTGTTGATGCGCAGTCCTAGCTGATTTCATCAATTCTTCAACTAGCCAATGTCACTGGTGACTGCTCCCTTCATTTTCAGTTTCCGCTTAGTTATCGCCCAATATTTCTATATTAGACGGTGGTAAGGTCAATTTGGGAGATTCAGCTTTTTTTAGATGAACTGAACCCCATTATCGTTTTACTATTGTAGCACTTCCTTGCTGTAATCTGACCAAAACATAACTGAACAATCATGGGACCCAGCGAAGGGTAAAATCCGATTATTGAGGTACGTCCGTACGTCCTTTTGTACACTTCTGAGTTCATTCATTCCGCGTTTGAAGAACTTGAGCCCGGAATTTATTTGAAATCTGCTTTAGCATATGTTTCATCATCGATCAAGAGACATCTATTGAGTTTCGTCAGAACTTCGTCGTACAACTTACGGGCCCATGTTTGAGGCTTCGGTTGGGTTGTTTAATTGCTCTGTAACATTTATAACCTTCTCTGAGATTGGTTCACTGTTGTAGAGCCCCTTGGTCCGAAGTACACCTTGAAGCCAGCACCTTGCTGTAGATATTTGCGCCTTTGTTTTGATTTGCTGTGTTATTTTGACAGAATATTTGAGAGTGTGTTCGTGAGAGGGCGCATTATTGAGCTTGGGACCGAGCTTGGGGCCGATGTGCTAGTACTGACTGAGCCAAGAAAAATATCGTATTTGTATGGGACCTACTGGTCTTAGAGTTTGTCTATGGTATTAAGCTATGATCAAAATTTGAGCTCTATAGATTGAAACTACACAGTTCAAAAAAGTGTGAATTTCTGTTCAAAATAATGCACATAAATGGACCGTTACAAAACATAAGAATTTGCGTTATATTTACCCTTGTAGGAATTCATTAAACTTAAAATGTTACTTGGGAGCCAATTTGAAACTAACATGTACCAACACATTAAAAGTACCATAGCTCCGTAGATTTTGAGATTTGACCATATGCGTACAACAATTTTTTTCATCAAATATCAGCTTCACTCGACCGTTAAAATATTTGCACTAAACAACCGAACACCCTGTATAAAGAGGTAAACACATTGGGTGGGTAAATGAAAGTTTGTGGTCAATCTTTCTGTGCAATCTTCGTCCTTCATTCGTTCATAGTTCGCTACTGCTGCCTGGCGGTCAACGAAAGTAACAGAACAGACGTGCAGATCTCAACATCCGACATGAGCATTATGGCCCAAACACAATGATAACGGCAACGGAAAACGGCAAAGCCCGATCAGAGTATGCCTGCTTGTAGGAAAGAAAATAGGCTAGATCCAATCCGATTCTAATTGGACATATCAAAGTCATTTTCAGCAACTGTCAAAGTTGCCGTTTTCCGTTCCGTTTCCGTTAACATTGTGTTTGGGCGGTTACGGCGATTCTACGACCTCACACTAACCTCAACGTGGAACGGATTACATTCGTTACTTGAGGGATTATGGTGAAATGGTCGACCTGGTAAGCGGCGCATCCAGCAGCAAGGCGCACAGCAGTAGATGAGTTGACCGTGAGTAAACAAACAAAATACTGTTGGAATAAGATAGACGAACAGAGGCAAAATTAGCTAGGGGATAGCTTGGTATGAAGCAATTTCAAATCGTTGGATTCACTCTAACAAAATACGTGGAAACTGTTACAGTCCTGGAAGCAATCTTTCAACGAAAAGTGCTGCGTACGATCTACTGTGGAGAGCAGGTGGAAGTTTCGTCTGGAGAATGAGAATTAACCAAAAATTGTATGAATTATTGGGAGAACCGTCTTTCGTCCACACCGCAAAAATTGGTTGACTTCGGTGAGCTGGGTACGAAGATCGAAGTAGGTCGCGCTCATGAAGTGTCAGGTCTGAATTTTTCAACGGCGTTTTTCCGACAAAATTTATTTGGAAGTTGTGTTGTTTTTAATTAATCGGCAATAAAGTTGAGGGAAGTTATTTGACATAATGTGAAGATTTGAAGAATTCTGTGTGCGTCGATGAATATGTTGTGCGAGGAATATTTCCACAATGTGCAGCAGACAAGGTATGGACTATTCTTCACGTATGTTATGCTTTGAAAAAATTTGGACGTAATTATCGACGGTAAAATTGCAATTCAGTTTAATACAAATTGAATGGTGTATTGAGGAGTCTCGGATTTAAAAAAAATACGGTTTATCCATTTACTCCCGGATTGCCTTTTTAATTGTTTTATTGTATTGTTTTCTCTCCTCTTCCCAATTCACAAAAATTTCGATTTGCGCCAAGTTCTCAATCGAAAGTAGTCATTTTCTTCACGTCATTACCTTCCGAGATAGGATTCCGTTGCGCACTGTGCCGCTCATCTGCATACTGCTTCGCTTTTTCTTTCATCGATCACCTCTTCATCAACCTTTTTGGGTCGATAAATGCACGATTATTAATTCACTTAAAGAACTTGCAGCTTGGCTAAGAATGAGTCATTTCAAGATAGAATGATTCTGTCGTTCTACCTCACCATTTAGTTGCGGCCAGAATGGGGTTGTGTTGATCAGGTTGATGTTGTTCGATTCACAGTATGCTCGAAACTCTCTCCTGGCAAACTGAGGGTCGATATCAGCTTGGAATGGACTTTTTGGAATAAATCTTTATCATTATATTGATCACTATGAAGCGGCTGAAATAGTCAACCACCTCAAATAAGTAGTGGCCCGATAGAAGTGGTCCAAGGAAATCAACAACTACCAGTTGATGATGTTGTTTTGAGAAGGAAATAATCTCTCAGTCACCATGAGGCTCTAGGAGTAGACAGTACTTTTTTTTGCTAGAACAAAGTTGTTAAGAGAAAGTATTGATAGTTCCGTTAGCGCACGGCAGGCTGTGAAAATTGAATAGAAGTAGTTTGAAATTGGGCATTGTGAGGTAGTATTTCGAAACTACAAGTTATCAAAGGAATTGGAATTACGTTCTAAGCTACCCAATGCACATAATGTTAGCCACATTCATAAAAGGTCATTCCCGTTGCATTCCTTTGTATGCCTGCAGCAGAACAACCCATCTATTAATCATTTCGCATTGTCGGGATTGTGCAACAAATATTGTCTGCAAGGGCTACTGGTCCGTGATCAAATCAAATATTAGGCCGTACTATTAAAAATGGAATTGCTCCACTGCCCATATGAGAGCTAAAGTCTCTTTCTTGAGCGTATCGTTTCCCCCCTCGGATAAGCTTTTGCTTACGTAAGCCATCATCATGAGCCCCTGCTCTTCTTCAGAACTCGGCTAGATGTTGTAGTGTTGCTACCGATCAGGATATTTTCATGTGCATTCCATACATAAAACCCCGCTATTTCGGTGGCGCTTCCAATCTAGACCCTTGCAGTGAACACTTCTTCGAGGTTCTGCTCATTTCGCCAACAGTGCGCTTGTAGGAACGGCAGCGAATAATGACAACAGATTTTGGGAGTATTTATGCAATGTGTCAATCGTATCCATCTTCCAGCTCCAGATGTCTATGAAGGTAGCATGAGCTCTCAGCATCTTTTTAAGTAGACATCTAATCAACGCTTCCTCCCATCCTTTGCTGATCATAAGGACCTGGCCAGGTGTTGTGCAAAGAGATCGACGAATGAAGAGCCTGTCATACCCAAGGCAGCTCTTCGGGCGCTTCCATCGTCTACAACAGCCAACCCAGGAATTCATAAGTTTGGAAAATGCTATGCTATGACTTCGGTAGGCTGGGTACACCATGAGAACGAACTGACTGATACAAGGGCCCTTATTACGGATGTCACTTCACGGTGAAAACGGGCGAAGTGACACTCGTAATAGGGATGGTGCAAGTGATTCCCATTTGATTTGCACGCGATCTTTTTCACCGTGATTCGCAAGTTATCACCGTGATTCGTTTTCACAGTGAAGTGACACCCGTAATAAGGGGCCAAGAAGAAGAGGCGCCAAACGAACAAAGTGGATCGACCAGGTAAAAAGAAAACTGTGGATATTCTGTAGACTGTCAGGATGGTAAAGGTGCAGCCAGGGACCGTGGGATATATTTTATGTACAGCAGGGAACATCTTGGCCTAATGGTAAGTAAGTATGTTCAGCCTCAGTACGTTCAGTTCATGCCAAAAGTCGGAAATACAAAACTACGGAAATACTTATACCGCAATAGAGTAGTGTCCCGAACTTATTTTCTAATCCATGGTACGTCGTTAAGAACATCTTTTCTACAAGGAGACATGACTCTCTTCAAACAATTGCAAAAATATAGACTGTTTTGAAAAAATGAATAAAATTTCTTTTTCAAATAAAAGCGACCATACTCTGATTTTTGATTATTTTATTCTCAAGCATAATAAATAACAATGTTTTCTTTCCATCTTCATTTCAATTTGCTTGATTTTTTCGTGGAGTATGCGAGTTTCCTAACTTTTCCCTTAACTCTGGGCAGTTTGGTGGATTTATCTTCTTTGGTATAAATATGACATTGTTCCTTTTGTACCACCCTAGTGCATACTTAGAGTAATGGCAGGAAGCAAGATCAGGTCAAAAGATTGTAGGCTTGTTATGCTGTTCAATCAAGGGTAGCAAATTTTTTTGCAGACACTCGTTTGCGTAGATTGGACCATTTATTGCGTCTTTTGTAATGAATGTACGAGACATTTTTCCACATCCGCATATGGCCTGCCACACCATTACCTTCTTGCCGAATTTTTCGGTGTAAATGGCTTTCACTGATTAATGAACATGTTATCCCTTCGGCTAGATAAAAAAAAACTATGGTTCCGGCAGAGTTTTATAATCGAGTTTATTGTAGGTTTCATCGTCCATGATAACACTGCCCGATTTTTTGGTCAGCGATTCGTAGTACAACTTTCTAGCCCTCGGTTTCACAGATTCAGCCTGTTTGGTGCTTCGTTTTGGCTCCCTAGTAGCACACTTGTTGCCATTTGGTTGAGATAACATAAATATGACTTGCTAAGTCATAATCAAGTTACTACAACTAATTATTACCGTGGAGTGCTACTTGGGCTGCTTTTGCTTCCGACGAATATGCAGGCCCCTTCTCTCCTTGGCACGCATAACATTAGCCGCCGAAGTACTTAGCTGTTTCGCCACATCTCGGACTGATGCTGAAAGATGATGCATGAAATAGTCCCTTACCTTTCTGTCGATTGTAGGGTCAGCGGGACCGGGTTTTCTCTCCCGTCTCGGAAAAAGCCCCGGGTGATACTTCTGTAATACGGTTTAATCTGCTCCGACGCTCACACCTTCTTCCTTAGCCAGTTTCCTGATCGAAAGACCACTGACGGTGCAACGTTTGTTCACAATCCGTTATCTTTGCTCGGGAGAAAGACCACGCATTTTCAAATTTCCGTGCGAAAAATTGATAAAGATGACAACGTCAGCTTAATTTGGATGCAAACAATAGGATGCAGCCAAAGTTTTTGTTGAATACTGCATGCGTTTTGAATTGAAGGCTAATCATTAGTGTATTTATAACTATAGGAACAGTCTATATTCATCTCTTGAAATTACTGTTTTTTTTCTGATATATCTTTCTCCTGGCCTCTAATGACCTAATGATTGGGGTTTAAAGTAACCATATGAATACCAGTACGGTGAGTGGTAGGAACCAGTATTTGGATCACTCACCGTAGTTCCTCTTCGAGATCTATAAATAATAGAATGACGAGAAGAATAACAGTGTGAAATAGTCGGTACATGCTAAGAATAAACCCAACAGCGGGAGATAATTTCTCACCCATGTTAGGCAGTATTGGGAGAGGGACAAATCGCTAGAACTAGAAAAAAGCAATAGGTAGTATGAGAACCCGATCGGTTGCATAACCTTTTACCAGTCAAGGGGGTATCCTCTCCATTGCCTACCCTGCATTGGGTAGCTTGTTAAAGGGCTATGTGCCTGATCGGATACTACCGTTCAATGCCCTTCGCTCGTTTCCAAACATGTATCTTTCAATTTCAAAGTCTGCTGTCACCCTATACGGAACTATGAATACACTTACTCTTCATTTCTATTCGTTCTAGCAGTAAATTACTGTCCACTCCTAGAGCCTCGCATGGAGATGAGAAATTATCTGCTTCTGACAAACTTCATTAATTATAGTTACTAAATTTGGCTGCATGAAGATACTACGAACTTTTGAGGTTACTCTAGCCATTAGGATCTGCGCAGATTTCTCTGCAACCAATTTTGCTGCTTTTGTCCAAGATTTTCGAAATTTTTCTGTAGTTGTAGCTTGTTGTTTATATTGAGAAAGTTCTCTTTCAAGAGAGCCCAATACCGCTCGATAGGTCGCAACTCCGGACAGTTAAGTGGATTCACCTTTTTCGGTACAACATGCACTCCATTCGCTTTATACCATTCCAAAACATCTTTGGCGTAGTGACAAGATGCCAAATCAGGCCGGAATAGTGAGGGAGCGTAGGAATGGTATCAATCGCTTCTTTAGGTATTATTCACGGTATATTTCCTTGTTTACCGTTCCGGTAGTGATGAAGCTTTGGCTTGCTCGACCACAGCTGCATATTGCCTGCCAAACCAAATATTTTTTGGCAAACTTGGCCTTTTTCTTCGTTCTGAAACGCTTCTGTACGCCGTTTCGTTGCATGGAAGTATAGTAAGACATTCCGGGAAGCTGCTAAGTTTCAACGTCCTTTATCACGCAGGAAAACTTCGTCAAATATTCGCGATACAACTTGCGAGACCGGGTTTTAGCCGTCACATTCTGTTTATTATTACGATACGGCAAAGTTTTCACTTTGAACGACTTCATATCTTGCCGGTGCTTGGAAGTATGCACGAAAGTTGGGAACATTTTTATTTTTCTGGCCACAGTACGTACCGAAAGATCAGGTATCTTCTGCAATATTTGCTTCACCTTCTGGTGGTTCCTGAGATCCGTTTTTGTTCCGCTCCCAGCTTTCCTGGCTGTTGTAAGCATGTATCGAAAGATTTAAGAACATTATGGATAGTGCTTGCAGTAAACCCAGTCTTCAAGTTTTCAAGTTTTTTTACTGACAGATCCGGATTTTCATTGTGACCGCACACAATTGCTTTTCGCCCAAGCTCTTTTTTCGACGCCATCTTCGATCTAAAAGCTTGTAGTATCACTAAAAATAGATTTAACACAATGAACAGGTATACGTTCATCAGTATCCGAAATATTTCACACGTTGATGGAATATTTCCGGAGATATACGTATTTAGGTATCCGGGTTTTGTCTCGAACAAGCCTTACAGTAACATCATGCGAACGAATTACGTTACCTTATTTCTATTCCAATCAAATTCATGCATTTTTATAAAGCGAAATCCATTGTGAAAAAAAAGGCACGGAGTGTAATTTTGACATCTTAAAGCAGTTAGGTATAGAACAACCATTTAGGAAAGCAAAAACATGGTTTATTTGGAAACTTCTGGTTGTACGATCTAGAAAAATTTACAAACTATAATATAAAGATTCACCAGGAAAATAAAATATTATTTCAAGTCGAGTTATTAGTACGAGACACTGAAGAAGTCTGCACATTGTAGACGAAATACGCGTATCTGTCAAGATAAGCAAAGGTAGTTGGAATTAAATGGAAAATACTAATTTTTCTTCTCATTTCTCGCTATAAAATCTATGCTATATAAGTATGCTGATTGATAAGCTCCTAAACTTTCCTGGATCTTACATCAAGCCATTTGTAATTATTTTTGTTGGGATTTTTTTAGCAGCACATTCAAGTGGTCATCTCATACGTGTCTCATGAGAGATGTTGTATACCAAACTACAACATGTCTTTTTTATTTTTAATATTAGATTGTTCATCACAATTCATCACGAGAGACATTGTGGCCAGTTGAGTATGTCAAACAAAATAAACAAAAAAATGCCAGTTTAATTCGAAGTGTTTTCGTCGGTTCAAATTCGGCGATAGCCTCGCCAGAGATATTTAAATAGTTAGCTTTAGACGAAACAGTTTCGGTGCCAGCTAGCTTATGGTGGTTGATTATTCCGGTTGTCACAGGTAGTATTCAATTTAAAATCTGTATTCACATTAATCTGGACACTTTCAAATGATTGTAACTTTTGAGATATTGCACGTAGGAATGAAAAATTTCACTGTGGTATAGTTGAGAGTCTATGATGAAAAAGCCTATGATTGATGTTTACATTTCATGTTTAGTATTCAAGATGGCGACGAAAGAAAAACAAGTGCGCGAGCGAACTTTGTACGGGCGTACGGCAAATCCTGAACTTGTTGATACGGGACCTTGCAAAACATTGTATTTGTCTAAATCCACTGTTCACGATGTGCTCAAACCATTTTCGGAATGTTTGACGGTGGAGAGGAAACCGAGAAGTGACAAAAGCGTCGGACGCGC